>ML788485.1:195270-206035 GCA_009831015.1 Picea engelmannii
CTATAGAGCCTGTGATGTATGCCAATGAATTGGGAAACCATCCAGAAGAGATGAGATGCCTTTAGAACCCCAACTAACTTTACAAGTATTTGAGGAATGAGCCATTGACTTTGTGGGACCTATAAACCCACCAGAGAAGCGCACAGGAGCCAGATACATCATCATTGCTACAAAGTATTTGAACAGATGGGCAGAAGCAAGAGTAGTTAAGGATTGTAGTGTAACTACAACTGTACGTTTCATATTTGATGATATCATAACCAGGTTTGGATGCCCAAAGTCCTCATAAGTGATCAAGGTACACATTTTATTAATAATACTATTGAAGCCTTGACTCAAGAATTTGAAGTTCACCATTAGAAGAGCACTCCTTACCAACCACAAGCAAACGAGACGGTCAAAGATTTCAACAAGATCTTGGAGACAACGTTGACAGAGATTTGCAGTGTAATCAGAGATGATTGGGATTTGAGAGTACCAACAGTGTTATGGGCCTATAGGGCTACTTGTAAGAAGATGACAATGCAGACCACCTTTAAGTTGGTTTATGGCCTAGAAGCAGTTGTACCCATGGAATATTTAGTTCCTAGATTAAGAATTGTAGCCTTTACATATATGGATGACACTCGCGTTGTTCGAGAGAGACTTGCACAGTTGGTCGAACTAGAAGAAGACAGATTTATTGTAGGATTCCATCAACAAGTTCAGAAGGAACAAGAAAAGGCCTACCATGACAGGCATATCAAGAAGAAATCATTTAAGCAAGGAGATCTAGTACTGGTATACGATAGCAAGTTCATGAAGCATCCAGGGAAGTTCAGAACACATTGGATAGGGCCATATGAGGTTGCCTATGTTACAAAAGGAGGAGTTGTGTAGTTGAAGACTTTGAATGGGAGTGGAAGAAATAATTAGTGAATGGGAGTGGGCTGAAATTGTACTATGACAACTAGCTTCCTCGTAGCTCTCAGTAAAAATAGAAGGAGAAGGGTCTAGGTACCACGTGCAGTTGAGACTGGGTACCAGACACAAGAAAGACAGTCTGCACACAGGGTGGAGAAACAGAGCAGGAAGCACAGGCTCCACTGCACAGTCTGAGGTAGAGGTACAACAGAAGATTCAGATCAGAGTGCCTCGGGACGAGTCACAGGTGAGTGTTGGGGGCCTGTTGGCCCTTGGTTATGGAAGAAAAGGTGAAACAAAAACTACGCGGAAGGAAGGTTGACTCAGATCAGGTCGAAGTGGTTAAAGAAGAATAAAAGATGGAGAGAAGTCTGAGAGAGAAATTCATTGGATGAGGAGATTGAGGAAGATAGATCACCAAGGAATATGGATCGTGGACAACTCAACAAGCGGAAAAAGACATCGGTAGATGCTTGGAGAAACTCACAGGAAGGAAGGAAAGATAGGTTGGCGAAGCCCTAAAAACGTGGGTCAAGTTGACCTAGGGTTTTAGACACCTAGGCTTCGGCCTAAGGCTATCAGTGAGCTATTGTAATGTATAAATAAAGGTCAAGAGTACCTGGGATGGGTTAGAGATAGGGAGAGATTATGTTATGATGAGTGATTGTTATTATTGTTGAGAGAGAAGTATTGTGTGGTGAGAGAAGTCTATGTCATAATATCTTCAGCTGGGTGCAAAGATCAACCCTGCAGCTGGATGTGCAGGGAAGGGAGATAGAGAGAAGAGAGGAAGAGAGAGATCTGCAAGCTAAGAGTGCGGATAGAACTGTATGCTTTCACTGAATATATTATAAAGCACAGTTTTGTGGACGTAGCCCTAGGGAGAGGGTGAACCACGTATATCTTCTTGTTGTGTGTGATTGATGATATGTTCTTTGCTCTGTTACTCTGATGATGCATTAGTATGTTAGATCTGATATATAACTGTGCAAAGTAGGTTTATGCTTGGAAAGAATAATCTGATCTCTGTGTGTGGTTGCCTTGATTCCACTTGCATTTCCTCTAGTTGTAGACACCTGTGTCCTACAACCCCCTATTGCTACTTCGGGTGAGGCTGCATCTGCTTCACGGGTGTTGCCAAAAGGGCCAGTAGTTAGGGCTTGTTGGTGCGCTATTAGAGCTGAACCCTGGATCTGCCCCTGTGCCAACACAGCTAATGACAATCAGGTGGGATTTCTAGTACTTTGTAAGTCTTGGACAATAAATATAAGACACCTCAACCTTTCATCAATTTTTGTGTTTACATTTGTTGGTTGTGGGTTGGGGTTTGGTGTGCCTTCCTATGGTGGTGTCAAGTTTTGGTTTTCTCCAAGTTCCATGTTAATTATGTGTGATGCAATTTAATAATGCAATTTATATAAATTAGGTTCAGTTTTTAAGCAATTTAGGAAATTAAAAAAACATGAAATTGTATGGGAATAAAAACCTGGAATACCCCAGAGATTACGTTAGGACCTTGTTAGGAAATAGTAGGGATTCATTTGCTCAATAAATCCTCAAACACGTTGTGTGATTCAATGGTAAAATGAGGGAAAAAAGCGCCCACAAACCCTTTTATTTGGGCCCAACAAAAACACGCACGCACTCCTAGAGCGCATGCA
This sequence comes from Picea engelmannii, assembly GCA_009831015.1. Lineage (NCBI taxonomy): Eukaryota > Viridiplantae > Streptophyta > Pinopsida > Pinales > Pinaceae > Picea > Picea engelmannii. The sequence goes on from ML788485.1 coordinate 197,835, forward strand.
CATTCTTAAGAAAATGTGTGCATTCTTGCTGAGAAGCTTAGTTAGCATCCTTGGTGGTGGTTTTGGGTTTTCCATGCTTGTCTCGCTAGGAATGCACACAGATTAATCCTACGTGAGTGAATTCGTGCTCACCCCGTTGCCACTTTTTTTGTCCCATAATCCCCATTTCCCAGGGACAACTAAGGAGATGATGTCTCGAGGCCCTTAAGTTGCATACATGGAGTATCGAGAGATTGTTGGCTGGTAGCGTCCATTTGCATAGACATAGTCCCACTTCATCACCAGACATCTCAGACTCATCATGATGGTGTCTGCCACATCAACTTGATTTCGAAAGACATTGGGTCTTGCTCCATGAGGTACAACCCAAGTATTATGGTGAGTGTCATTTCAATATTTGAGGCATTTAAGTGTGTTGCATTTAAAATTGCTTTTGATTATATAACGTCTCTTTGGAAGTTATGCTATTTTCCTTGTTTCATCTTGGTGGTTGACATTGCTCCCTAGTAAGTGGTCACCCTTAGGGATGGGTTTGCTACTGGGAGGTATTCTTGACAATTCATCATGCCATTCTTGATCATAATTTCCACTTTTCACACTCCATCCCCTCGCCTCCTTATCTTTTTGGATTTCCGGGTGTATTGACCCAAGGGATTGTCCCTCATTTCATGGGAAGAAGGGGTTGAAATCCTAGAGGGAATGTAGCTGGAAAAATATAAAATCCAAATCATAACCTTCCAGATGCTCTCCCAAGGAGGTATTGAGAACAATGAAGTGTTTCTCCTAAAAAATCAAGGACCTACAAAAGAAAATTCACATTATATAGACGTCCCACTTGTTGAGGTTTGTACACTCATGCAGTGTCCCTTTCTTTCCATGCATGTGGTTCTCTATGTACCTATAGCTTCAAGTGACACTGTGGTACTTCCCCCCAATATTTATTTTACCCAGTCGTTTTGGACTTTAATTAATCAATGACAATAAATGGGCTTGGAAAAAGGATGCATTGAAAACGAAGGTTCATCACACCATCTACAAAGGCACTTATAAATAAGACACTACAAACCCGTATATGTCATGAACCCCATGCCAAAACGTTTACCCCCCATCCACTTCATCTTCTCCACATGACTTAGAGAGGGTTCCACCTAGGAAACACTCCTTGACCTAGGGAAAAAATTCACCCAATAGGTCACATTGTCAACCCTCCCATACATAAACTTGGCAAATTGCATAAGGTCTTTGAGCACTTGTTCAATTTGATGAGATAGTTTTTTATGCACATGATTAGGAGGCTCTTGTATTGATTTGATTTACTTATCATCATGCATTTGAATTGACATCCTTGGAGGGCAGATTCATTGTCTTCGTAGGACCTTGTCGATGGACAATTTTGGAGGAACAAGCATGTTGTCGCATAAGTTGTAGGTTTGGAAAATCCTAACCCAACCACCAAGTGGTGACAACTAAGGGACATTATGCCCAATGTCACCTCGATATAGGTCTCGTGCTTCAAGGGTGACTAGGTCACTCTAGGGAGGCAATCTTAGTGACCCTAGGGGGATTGAGATGGATGGAAGGGAAAGAAGAGGAGTATCCCCCTAAAGGTCAATGATGGAAGAGGAAATTGGATTTGATGACTCGTCTCTAAGTGGTTTAAATTTTCCAAGTCTTTGGGTACCTGCAAAAGTGTTTCTACCTACCTGAAACACAAGAAAGGCCACACTTGCACATATTATGTTAGGTGGACAAGCAAGTTAAGATTGTTGTCCCTAATTTTCAGCGATCAAACATTTTTAATTATCAACAGCATAATGATAAAAGAGTCTGAAATTAAATATGTTACAAGTTCATTTAATCATGCAATAGGTGAACCAATAATGACTAGTATAGCTTGCACAAGATAGTATGAAACTTGCGCAGTCAAACAAGGTTGTTATAAAATATTTCTACAGAGAATTTATTAGCTTTATGGCTATAACATATAATTCATTACATCAGAAAAATTACCCAATGAAACTTTCCCAAAAGTTGGCCCAAAAATACGCTGCAACAAGTAGAATAAGAGGGAAAATTTTTAGCTTAAGTCTAGGGTTAGTTTATGAGATATCAGGGTTAGAAAGGTTAGGGTTTCTATAGCCTTATGGTTGTAGGGTTAAATTTGTAACAGAAGCAAGAAATACTTGTAGAAATGAAATTCCCTAGTGGCTCAAGCAAGTGTTTATAGCATAGATTTGATTCCACTAGGAACAACTTCAAAATCAAGAAATTTCACATTTCCCAGAGCAACAATTTTATATCCCCAATGCAACAAGTGATGACTAGTGCCTTTAATTATTGGGTTAATGGAGTCAAGAAAATAAATATCTAGAGGCACTACTTCCTTGGGGGTGTAAATCCTCTTACTCCCCAAGGAAAGTATCTCTAGCTAGGGATTAACCTAAGAGGGTGTATGCACTTATACTTCTCTTAGTAAACCCTTATTAAATCAACAATAATTAAGAATAAATTGATGGAGGATAAGGTGGGGGTGTATGCCCTTATACTTCCCACTTGGCTCTAGTAAAATAACCTTGACTTGAATAACACATGATAACACAAAGTAAAAGCCTTTCCAATTCAAGGAAAAATGCTAAGACAAACCACCACAATAGAAAAAGGAGAGCCTTCCAAGGCTAGAACATCACTTCCCCCAACCAATAACCAAGAAAGTAGCCATACACAAGAGCACGAGAGATAAAATAGCCAAATATAGTGAAAATTTCAGTCCAAGGCCTCTCCAAATGGGAGAGATATGTGTTTAAAATGAGATCTTGTGATCTGTATTTATACAAAATATCACTAACATAGTTTGTCCACATAATATTATGGAAACCAAAATATTAGGGGTCAACAACCCTAATATTTCCCCTTTACACAAATAGCATTAAACAATTCACTTAAAATCTACTTTTACACAAAAAGAAACCCTAACTTAAGGTGATGTCACCCCTTTAGGGGACGTTTTGACACTAGGAGCAAGTCGTTGGTTTTGGAGAAGTGTAGTTAGGATTCCCAAAGACACATGTCAATCATCCAATTCATTTCTTCATGGTCAAAGCTTCATTCTCCTCAAAACGTCTTTGTGCCAATTAATAACAACCTCACCACCAAACCCTAGCACTCCTACATGATGTCATACCTCCAAAGGTGACGTTTTTCCTCTCCTAGGCAAAATGTTTGGCATGTGAGGGTTAGGTTATGTCATCCACAATGTATTCTAGGCCTCCAAAAGTGTGTCTCTCTTATCTGGCATGTGGGCCCTTGGAATCCACCTGTGGAGTTTAATCCCCATGGAAGCCCAAGCTAGGCTTGTTCCTCCAAAATTTTCCACCAACTGGGTCCTGCAAAGACAAATAAGCATGCACTCCAAGGATCTCAAGTCAAAATATCATGATAAGTAAATCAAGTCAATAAATCAGCCACCTAAGCATGTGCATCAAATATTACCCTCTCAAACAATTAAGTGCTCAAAGACATTATGCAACTTTCCAAGCTTGGATATGGGAGGGTTGATGAGGTGTCCTATTGGGTAGATCTTGCCCTAGGTCAAGGAGTGTTTCTAAGAGATCCCTCTCTAATCCATGTAAAGTGGATGAAGTGGTTAAGGATCAAAACTAAATGGGAATTGGGTTCATGACATACAAGGGATTGTAGTGTCTCATTCATGGGTTCCTTTGTAGAGGGTTTGTGACACCTTCGTTTGCAATGCAGTTTTTCCAAGCCCATTGTTTTTCCATTATTTGCTTCTTTCATAATTTAAGAACAATTTGAAGTCCACCATCCTGGCGTGGTGTCTAGATAATGACAGTGTCACTCACAAATACCTAGCGAAAATGAGAAGGTTGGCTCATGATGAGACCCCATTTCTCTCAGCCATGCAACTAAGAGCCATTACCCTGGCTTGGTGACCAGATGATAGTAATGTCATACCACTAGATATCCATGATCATGATAGGTCTACATGTGATGAGACCTCTTATCCTCCAACTAACCCTTTAAGCATTCATAATCATTATTCTTGTGGGTCCCCTTTTTCTCAAACATAAGTGTTTCATTATTTTCTTGGGTGATCCCTAGGTGAATAATCTAGAAGGTTTATAAGTAGGATTTTATATTTTACCCAACAACAATCCCTCTGGGAATTCAACCTGTTCTTCCCATAGAATGAGGGACAACCCCTCTTAGGTCAATATACCCTAAAATCTAATGAGATAAGGAAATGGTGGGTTTTAAGTGATGAAAATTGATAAGTATGATCGAGAATGGCATGATGGCTCTTTTAAGTAAGAAAGACCACTTTCTAGGGCACAATTTCAACCACCAATGTGAGACATGGAAAAAGGCATAATTTCCAAGCATATGTCATGATATCTAAATCAGTCTAAGATACAACATACTCAAATGCCTCAAATATTGAAATAACACTTACCATAATACCTAACTTGTACCTCATGGATCAAGGCCCATTTCCTTTTGAAAGCCATCATGTGTGGTGGATGTCATCCTGAAAATCATGACATGTGTGGTGGTGAGAAGGGTCTCCATCTGTGCAAGTGGACATTGTTGGTCATGTAGTCTCTCAACACTCCATATCTGCAACCTGAGGGCCTCGAGACATAATATCCTTAGTTATCCCACAAAATGGGGATAACATTTGGCTCCTACTTGGGGACATGTGCTCACTGTAGGGTGCATGAGAACCGCAACATCTCCTAGTAGACTTGTTCCTGCCAAAACTTAGACAAAATCATCATATCATCTAGAGTGGTTCTATCACCCTTTATCAATATACATAAAAATACAAAATAAAAACAAATTTAGAAAATAAAAAATTGGGATTTGTTTTTCAAAAATTCCTAAACTAAGCATGAAATAAATATGCAGGTAGAGAAAAATGAAATATGAAATGCATCTAAACTAATATGAGCAATCAAGATGCCAATGTAGGAAATCAGTATGACCTACATACTTACTTGGGGCCTTAGGGCCCTGAATATCAGGTGATGGGTGATGTCAGGTGAATTCATACAACTAGTGCAACCAATTGATCATCCCATAAAATCATCTCCCCCTGTGCTTGATTATGTAAAACAACAAAGACAAGTCAAGCATGTAATGATCATGAGAATAAATAGATATATAATCAATCGTGAAATGAAACTGATGGAGATGGGTGGGAGGGAGGAAATCTTGTTGGAAAGAATATCTTCCACTCTGATCATACAAGGAAGCATGCATGAAGTGATAGCCACAAGCTTGATCAATCCATATCTAAAGGGGGGTATTATATGTAGATGAAGGCTCATCTTCATCTGTGCACAAAGAGTCACTGTTTGTCGAGGACTGAGAGGAAATGAGAGAACGAAAGAATATTGCATGGTCTCTTGGAGAAGAGGGTAAGAGGTAAGGTACAGGCTCAGGTGTAGAAAAACATCGCCTCTTCACCTGTGAATATTCATGAAAATATCCAAGATGAAAATACTGTTTCTTTGAAGAATGAGCCTTTGATTGCTCTGAGGTGGCCACGTCCTGGTATTCCTCCAAAATTGAGGATGAAAGTGGTTAAGTGTCCCCGACTAAATCTGTAATCATATCATCATCAAGCTCCCAAACATATGAATCATATACGCATGAAAAGTAGTCCTCTGAAGATGACAACTCAAACCCCTTTTCTTGAGGTCTACCCTCAATGTCGTAAATGGGGTCTCTATCGAAAATGAGACGACCAAAATCCCACTTGCACCTACCAGTCTATATGAAAGTGTCCATATGCTCATCAACCATATGTAGAGGTTATCTCACAAGACCATCAACAAAAGTGACCATCTCTTTGTCTTCGTGTGCAGGAGGAGCAGAGGCATTGACGTCTTCAACAGGATCCTCATATTCATCACTGAGGCTAGTTGCTTCTTGAACTTCATGAACATGAGGAGAGCATGGTTATACAACCTCAACTACATCATGTGGGAGTAAAGATAATGATTCCTCAACATTTTTCACTTTATAAATATTATTTTTTCTCTTCACGGGCATGCTCCTCCATCTCCTCTTCATCACACGAGACTTGATTCTTAATGCAAAGTGCTTCATGTGCCCTTTTTTAGAAATATCTTTCACATCCAAAGGATCCTCTAACACCTCTTCATTACCAAATTCACGGAATAAAGTGTCATCGATATCTTTAAAAGGATTACAACTCATCATGTTCTCTTCTTGATGTGCAGGAGGAACAAAGGTCTGGATGTCTTCATCAAATGGAAGGGAATATATGATCACTTCTTCTTCATCAAATATCTTGTCTAGATCTTCATCATAATCTTCTTGGAAACTTTCTTCATATATCTTTCCTTAGAGCACTTCTTCATTGACAAGGGAAGGAAATATCTCTCTTATGTTATTCATCATTTCCTTAGCAACTTCATTAGCAGCATTTTCCTTTTCCATCTGTAAAAATTCCATCTTCGAGTCATAATGAGTTCTGGATGAGGGTTCATCCCATGGTGCCATAATTCCCTTTACTGAAAAGACACCTCAATGGAGTCACCAGGTGATATCAAGTCTCACCAAAGGAGGGAAATGGGGAAAGAGGGAAAGGTGGGTTTGTGGAAAGTGGAGTCTCCAGAAAATTTTCAAGGGAAACTTATCTAGGGTGGAAAAGGGAACGTTCTTCAATGAAGTCACCAGGCAAGCTAATGGATAGAGGCTTTGGGAGGGAAGCTTTACAAAGTGTCGTTAAGGTAGGAAGAGGATTCAAAATCCTCCTCGACAACGATGCCAAAAAAATTTCGCACAAATTGTAGGTTGGGAAAATATCGACCCAACCACCAAGTGGCAACAACTAAGGGAGACTATACCCAATGTCACCTTGATATAGGTCATGTGCTTCAAGGGTGACTAGGAAACTCTACAAAGGCGATCCCGGTGACCTTGGGGGGATTGAGACAGATGGAAGGGAAAGAAGAGGAGTATCCCCCTAAAGGCCAATGATGGAAGAGGAAATTGGCTTTGATCATTCGTCTCTGGGTGGTTTAAAGTTTCCAAGTCTTTGGGTACCTGCAAAAGTGTTTTTACCTGCCCGAGACATAAGAAAGGCCACACTTGCACATAGTATGTTAGGTGGAAAAGAAATTTAAGCTTTATGTCCCTAATTTGCAGTGATCAAACAATGTTAATTATCAGAAACATAATGATAACAGAGGCTGCAACTAAAGTTGCTACAAGTTCATTTAATCATGCAATAGGTGAACCAATAATGACTAGTATAGATTGCACAAGATATAATGAAACTTGAGAAGTCAAACAAGGTTGTTATAAAATATTTCTGTAGAGAATTTATCATCCTTATGGTTGTAACATATAATGCATTACAACAGAAAAATTACCCAATGAAACTTTCCCAAAAGTTGGCCCAAAAGTGTGTTGCAACAAGTAGAATAAGAGGGCGAAATTTTATCTTAAGTCTAGGGTTAGTTTATGAGATATCGGGGTCAGAAAAGTTAGGGTTTCTGCAGCCTTATAGTTGTAGGGTTAAATTTGTAAAAGAAACAAGAAATACTTGGATAAATGAAATACCCTAGTGGCTCAAGCAAGTGTTTATAGCATATATTTGATTCCACTAGGAACAACTTCAAAATCACGAAATTTCACGTTACCCAAAGCAACAATTTTATATCTCCAATGCAACAAGTGATGATTAGTGCCTTTAATTATTGGGTTAATGGAGTCAAGAAAAGAAATATCTATAGGTACCACCTCCTTGGGGATGTAAATCCTCTTACTCCCCAATGCAAGTATCTCTAGATAGGGTTTAACCTAAGAGGGTGTATGCACTTATACTTCTCTTAGTAAACCCGTATTAAATCAACAATACTTAAGCATAAAATGATGGAGGCTAAGATGGGGGTGTATCCCCTTATAATTCATGTTAGAATATAAGTATATGTGCTCATTTTACCATTGAAAATACCCTTGTCACCCAACCATAGGCCGAATCCACCCTCCGAGCACCTTAACCTTGACAGAGAATCACTCTGGAAGCAAACCCTAGGCTAGATAGCCAAACAAAGGGTAGCGCACCTTTCCCCAAGGATAGTGCACCAATAAGAGCTGATCAGATAGTCCAAACCCTATCCAAGAGATAGTCCAAGTGTAATTGCTAG
>ML788485.1:213277-247680 GCA_009831015.1 Picea engelmannii
TCTCCTTGTCAAGATGGTATCTAATTTCAGACTAGAATACAAGTTGGACGATGTTACAAAGATTTCAAAGGTATGAACTTGTATATGTTTTTCAAGTTATATCATCTAGCAAAGAATGAGTATGTTTGCAGGGAATGTACAAGAGACCTTGTCCAAGCAGTGATCTTGGATTCAGTGCATTTAGAGGAACAATCACACCCTCCATAGCAGTTGAGACTACAGGTTCCAAGTTTGATTGTTTAAATTGATAAGTTTCAAATTTTCACATATCAAGGTTGATAGTTGCTACATTGCAAATTGTGAAAGTAGTCTTTGAAAGGTTTTATTACTACTAGATGTAATGAATACTTGATGGCATGTGAATACTATTGATATAGATGCTTATTGTACTTGTTTGCAAGATGAACTAACATCTCCTCTAGAGAGATATTTATTGTTTTTCTCTCGGGCAGTTCACCTTGATCATACTATGTTGATCATCATGAAATTGTTATCCATTCTTGTTACCATAGATATGTTCTTTTGAAAATTCTATTATACTGGAAATACTTTTATTATTCTTGTCTCAGACAGGTTATCTTACAAGATTTCATGGAAGCTACCATGGAGATGTATTTGTTTGTTCCAAATACGTTACTATGGAAGAATGATTGATCACAACACTAGAAAAGTGTTGAAGAATGTTGTCTGTTATTTTTCTCTTGTTATTGTTCTTATTTCAGGTAGGTCATAAGTGATAGCTCTGAGAGAGAGAGATATAGTGACAGTTGCAAGCATGGAGCAGATGACTTCATCAGTGGTGAATCCGATGGTCTCACCAAGTATCAATTATAAAGGAAACATGGAAAGAAAAATAAGTTTTGGACATTCTTAACTCAAATGCATGTCAACCTTCTCACTAAATGAACATTCTACAGAGAGGAAGGGATTAGGAGGGAGATCAGCACTTCCTACCATCCTCGACAGAATGGTGTGGAAGAAAGAAACAATTGTTCAATTATGGAAAAATTAAAATCCATGATCCATTATTAAGACTTACCAATGCATATGTGGGTTGAAGCAGCCAGGACCATGATGAGGTCCATGATAAAGATCCTGCAACTCCCAGGATTGCAGTTGCATAGGGAGGTAAGAATGTTGTATCAGACATTGAAGAACGACAGAGATATGAATATCCACATCAAGATAAGACTAAGAAGAGAATACCATCTTGAGCTCTTGAGACCATGCAGAGAAATTTCAAAGAAAGCAAGAAGTCAAAACCTTATTCCAGCTACAGAACCCTCCACCTTTGAAAAGCAGTCAAGAAGAAAGAATAGAATGAATTTGTGATGGAAGAATATCAAGCATGAAAAACGGTGTATGAAAAATGTGCCTAAATGAGTTTACAAGATAAATAATGCAGTAGATGGGAGTATATATAACCACAAGTCAATCTTTCTAGCTAGAGGTTTCTCCCAGCAGGAGGGAGAATATTATGATGAGATGTTTGCTCTGGTTTCTAGATATACATCTATAAGAGCCATCATATCTCTAGCAACATCCATGGGTTGGAGTTTACATCATATGGATGTAAATACTGCCTTTCTCAATGGACTAATTGAGGAAGAGGTATATATAGAGAAACCTCAAGGCTTTGAGGTACACCAAAGAGAAACCCATGTATGCAGATTGAAGAAGGCCTTGTATGGACTCAAGTAATCTCCAAGATCTTGTTATGCATGTATTTGATGGTTATTTGATGAGACTTGGATGTTCCAAGAGTCATGCCAATCCAAACCTCTATTACAAGGTTGTGAATGATGCACATGTGATTCTATTGTTATATTTTAATTTTGTTCCTGATAGGTGAAAAGCCTCTCATTATTCAGTGTAAGAAGGAGCTAGCCTCATAATTTGATATGAAGGATCTTGGTCTCATGCACTATTACTTGGGATTAGAAGTATGGCATAAGCGTGGTGAAGTCTTCCTAGGACAAGGGAAGTATGTTGTAAATATCCTTCAAAAGTTTGGGATGATGGATTGCAAATCCATGGCAACTCCCATGGTAACAAATCCGAGGAAGTTGAGAGACTCTGATCCAACAGAATCATCCATGTACCGGTAGTTTATTGGCTCATTGATGTATTTGGTAAATACCAGGCCGAAAATTTTCTTTGTTGTGAACATGTTGAGCCAGTTCCAGGTGGAACCCATACATGAGCATTGGATAGTTACAAAGCATATCTTGAGATATATTCATGAGACGATAACCTATGGTTTGAAATATGCCTCAAACAGTGAAGTACAACTGCATGGATTTACTGATTCAGATTGGTCAGGGAGTGCAGATGACAGAAAGAGTGCTTTTGGTATCTGTTTTAGTTTAGGATATGCTATGATATCATGGGATAGCAGGAAACATAAGCCTCTTGCACTCAGAACTGCAAAAGAAGAGTATATTGCAGCTTATGATGCTTGTACGGAAGCAGTGTGGCTCTGTAAGCTTGTTTCTGGACTATTTGACCAGGTGTTGGATTCGACTTGATATATTGTGATAATCATAGTTGTCTGAAGCTCTCATAGAACCCGGTGTTCCATGACATGTTGAAGCACATTGAGATCAAGTACTACTTTATTCATGATAAAGTTCATATGGGAGAAGTGATTATCCAGTATATCTCCATTGATGGGAAGACAACTGATATTTTGATGAAGCCTCTATCCAAGATAAAGTTTCTATACTTGAGGGACAAGCTGGGACTTGTGGAGATTTCTCCCTTGGTTGAGAGGGAGGAGATGATTTCATCGATTGGGAGGGAGTGATGATATGTGGCATCATGGACTGTCAGTGAGTTGTGGACCTGTATCATGCTAGTACATATTAGATATGGTCATACAACTTAGATATGATGCTTTCATCATGCTAGATATGATCATGCTAGTACAACTCATATATGATACAGATGGTCAGTGTTGTTGATGATACAGTGGTTTGAGGATCATCATGCTAGTACAAATTAGAGGTGGGCATACAACTTAGATATGATGTATTGACATCATGCTAGTTATGTTCATGCTAGTACAACTTAGAGACTATGTCGGTGAGCCACATCATGCTAGATATGGCCATGATAGTACATCTTAGATGTGGCATACATATTAGATATGATGCATTGGCATCATGTTATATATGTCATGCTAGTACAACTTAGAGATGACCATACAGCTTAGAGATGATGCAGAGGGATCGTGTCATGCTAGTACATCTTAGAGGTGGCATACAACTTAGATATGATGCATTAGCATCATGCTAGATATCTCATGCTAGTACAACTTAGAGATAATCATACAGCTTAGAGATGACACACTGATGCATTGATCTACATCATGTGAGTACAACTTAGATGTGGCATACAACTTAGATATGATGCATTGGCATTATGCTAGATATGTCATGCTAGTACGGCTTAGAGATGATGTATATGATACTCCATATCACGCCAGTACAACTTAGATATGATGCATTCACATCATGCTAGTACGGCTTAGAGGTGATGCAATTGACAACATTGTTGATGCAAGATGATATCAAATGATACGATTTGATTTTTTTGGAGACTATATTTCTCTGGACAGTAGTTGTATGCTATTGTGGTGGATGTGTTCCACTGGTAGTGATTGTGTGTCACTGGTTAGTAGTCGTGTGCTACTAGGAGTGGTTGTGTACCAATGGGTAGTAGTTGTGTACTACTATGGATAGACACAATTGAGTTCTATTGGATGGCATTGTAGGATCTATATGATACTATCTGATTGCCATTGAGACTACCACTAATGTTGGAGATGATTTCCAGCTAGATGGATAGTGATGATGTTTCTCATGATTTGATTTGTGTGATCATGAGATAGCTTGTGTGGCTATGATGATGATACCAACAAAATGGTATGTGTGTGCTCAATACCATTACTATTAATACCTCCCTAGCTAGGAGGGAGTGTTTACATTATGGTAGTTGTGGGAGGTATTAACCTCCATGTGTTAAATTTGACTAGAATATAATATTCCATAAGCAAGGGAAAACCTAAACAGATGTGTGAAAACCCTAGAAGACAAGTCAGCCTAGAAGAATAAATAATATTAGAATATTTTCTTCCAAAAAGACAAGTTGGATCCACAGGAAAGAGATAAACAAAAAATATAATTACCAGAAAGTCAGGTCGGCCCAGCCAGAAAAGTCATTGGACAAATTAATATAAATAGAGGACGTTTTATCTCATTTGTACACCCAATCAGAACAAAAGTCTTATGAAGAGTTGCAGTTGCAGCTGCAAGGAAGAATAAGGATGTATGGTCATCCCTTGGTCTTGGTATCTCTCTCTCTAGCACTATCTAGCCTAAGATATGTGCTCTACCTATAGTATTCTTGGTGATATTCTTGGTGATATTCTTGGTGACATTGTTGGTGATATTTTTGGTGATACTCTTGGAGGTATTATTGGTGGTGTAATAGCTAAAGCATGGCGCAAGTTTGAGGGAGAAGTGCAACTGCAACAATTGCAGTTGTGTATGATACTTTTTCTGTGGATGCGAGAACTTTCTCTTGTGCACTACCCTTGGAGAAGGAGTGCTCTACTTGTCTTGAGTTGTTGCTGCAGTTAGCAGCTAGGGTTTACCTATTGGTTCTAGTATGGATTTCCGGAATAATTATGTCAAAGGTTAAGGTGCTCGGGGTTGGCTTCGTTCCTATGGATGGCTGACAATAAATATATTGTCTATGGTGAAAATGAGCACATCAATTATTTTAACAGGGCGATCCTTGGGTGAAGCATCTGGAAGGTTTATAAGTAGGATTTTATATTTTACCCAACAAAAATCCATTTGGGCCTTCAACCCCTTCTTCCCATAGAATGAGGGACAACCCCTTCTTGGGTCAATACACCCTAAAATCCCAAGAGATAAGGAAATGGGGGGTTTTAAGTGATGAAAAGTGGTATGTGTGATTGGGAATGGTATGATATCTCTTCAAGGGAGTTCCTAGTAGCAAACCCATCCCAAGGAAAGACCACTTTCTAGGACACAATATCAAACACCAATGTGAGACAGGGCAAATTGAATAATTTCCAAGCATATGTCATGAAATCTAAAGCAATCTAAGATACAACATACTCAAATGACTCAAATATTGAAATAAAATTTACCATAATACCTCAATTGTACCTCATGTATCAAGGCCCATTGCCTTCCAAAAGCGAGCGTGTGTGGTGGATGCCATCCTAAAAATCATGACCTCTGTGGTGGTGAGAAGGGTCTCCATCTATTCAAGTGGACATTGTTGGTCATTTAGTCTCTCGACACTTCATATATGTAACCTGAGGGCCTCGAGACATAATCTCTTTAGTTACCCCACAAAATTGAGATAACATTTGTTAAAATATTGGATGTGATTGTTTTAACCATAGACAATATCACTATTGTCACCCAACCATAGGCACGCAACCACCCCCGAGCACCTTAACCTTTGCTAGATAGAATGATTCTGAAAATCCACACTAGAACCAACAGATAAACCCTAGTTGCAGCAGTAGCATGAGATGTTACCAGAAAACACCATCCAACTACAACAATAACACAAGACAAGGAGAGCACACCTTGTCCAAGGGTAGTGCACGAGAGAGAGAGTCTCCACAACCAAAAAAAAACAAAAATACTCAACTACAACAGTTGCAGTTGCACTTCTTCCCAAGAATACCACTAAGAATACCACTAAAAATATCACCAAGAATACCACCAAGAGATACTAAAGGTAGGGCGCATATCTTAGGCTAGATAACTCTAGAGAGAGAGACTAAGAATCATCCCAGAATATGCACCTTCATTTCTTGCAACTACAACTGCAAATCTAAACTTGTGTTATACCTTTCTAAGAGAGTGATTGAAGTGAGTGTACAAATGAGCTAGAGCACCTCCTATTTATAGTGGTTCTTGTCACCTATCTAGCTCGACTTGTCTTTCTGGAAGATAATACATTATATTATTTATTCTACTGAGTTGAATTATCTTCTAGGGTTTTTACACATCTTTTTAGGGTTTCTCTTGCTTCTGGAATACTCTGTTCTAGCCAGAGGTTACACATGGAGGTTAATACCTCTCGTAGCTACCATAATATCAACAACATAACCACTCCTAGTAGCGCACAACTATTATCTAGTGACACATAGTCACTACCAGTGGAACACATCCACCACAGTAGTACACAGCTATTGTCCAAAGACATAGTCTCCACTGCAATCAACTAATAGCTACACAAACTATCACCATGCAATACAACAGTCTCTTAGCATCAAATCATATCATCATCTGCATCATCTCTCAAGGCCATACTCCATCTGAGTAATCGGACATGATGTTGAATAAGTCATGTGCTTGACTTAGTTCACTCAACAAAGTGTCTCACATAAGTCACTCACTCAACAGAGTGATATAGGGACCATTCTTCCTATCCTAGTCACTGCCTGTGACACAGGAAGAATGATTGTCACAACAGACGTTGAGAGCCACGTCATGTGATACAAGGAACATTCTTCTAATCCGGACATACATCCTAGAAGAATGTCAGTACTCCAAGATGCTGAAATCCACGCCATGGGATACAAGGACCATTCTTCCCACTCTGGTCACTATTGTGAACTCGGGAGGAATGATTGTCCTGGACCATTTTTCCCCCTCTGGCCACTACTGTGAACTCAGGGAAAATGTTTGTTTTGTTCCAATCTCCCCACTCTGGTCACTACTTTGAACTTAGGGAGATAGACCATTCTACCTGTATGGGAAAATCCCTAGGAGAATGGTTGTCCTGGACAATTCTACCTGTCCGTGCAATGCCCCAGGAGAATAGTTTTCCATGGTACATTAGCAATATGTCAACCTCGTCCATCAACAATCTATTCTGCCTCAACCATTCTCCACTTGGAGAATGTTTTTCAACCAAGGGATTTATCTCCACAAGTCCCAGCTTGTCCCTCAAGCATGCAAACTTTATCTTGGACAAAGGCTTCGTCAAAATATTAGTTTTATCCTCATCTGTGGAGATGTACTTGAGAATAACTTATCCCTTCTGGAGTTTATCACAGATAAAATAGTACTTGATCTCAATGTGCTTCGACCTGTCATGGAACATGGGGTTCTCTAAAAGCTTCACAGAACTTTGATTATCACTCCATGTTATATTTTCCTTATTTATAGAGAATTAGAGTTACCAGTGTTATTTTACTTCATTACCATCAACATATATATATCATGTACTGAGCAATAGCAGCATAAACAAGAGACAAAAAGAACATAAGAGATTTATCTTGGGAAAACCCCAAATAGGGGAAAAACCCAACAACCTTTCTTAGATATATTTCGTTCACAAAGAAATTCCAAATAGATAAACCCTAGCTCAAAGGCTAGCTCAACCAAAAATACCACCACAACTGCAATAGTAACATAATGCCAATATAACGCACCACTACCAAGAGTAGTGCACAAGAGAGAGATACCATAAAGACTGAACAAGAAGAAAATATGTTAGTGTAACAACTGCATCACCTTCTCTAAACTTGCGCCTTGCTTCTGTGTAGCTGAGAGAGTGTGAGTGAGTGAAAAAATGAGCTAAGGCGCCTCCTTATTTATAGTCTTCATGTCCTTCTAGTTGGGCCGACTTCTCTTCTAGGAAGGTGTATTTTCATTATTATTTATTCTTTTGGGTTGAATTCTCTTTTGGGGTATTTCAAGATCCTTCCAATGGATCTCTTGCTTCCATAATCTTCTATGTATCTAAGAAAGGTCATCTAGGAGGGAAATTTCCTCCCATGGCTACCAAAATATTAACACTCCCTCTTAGCTAGGGAGGTATCTTTCACGATGTCTTCATCTAGTATCTCACTAACTAATCTACAATCAGCTAGTAGCACACAACTACTACAATGCCATCGATAGCTCGAGTCATCTGTCACAGTCTTTGCAATCAAGTAGCACTCAACCACTCCCAATGTGAACTAGTAGTCTCCATGGAAATCAGCTAGTAGCACACAACTGCTACAATTCCATCCAGTAGAATACGATTGTGTCGATCCATAGTAGTACACCACTACTATCCAGTGGTACATAACCACTCCAAGTAGCACACATCTACTATCGAGAGACACAATGTCTCCATCCTACAATCAACTAGTAGCTACACAAGTTACCACTATGCAGTCCATTAGTCTCTATGATTATGCAACAATCAACTAGTAGCACAAATCTACTACCATGCCATCAGCGATAATCATAGTCTGCAACCTCCGTGACTATGCAACAATCAGCTAGTAGCACACAGATATTGCAATGCCATTGACCATAGTCAGGATCCAAATGACTATGCAACAATCAGCTAGTATCACACAACTAATACAATGCCATCGACCATAGTCATTTGTATGACTATGAAACAATCAACTAGTAACACACAACCACTACAATGCCATCATCCATAGTCATACCTATTATTATGTAGCAATCARCTAGTAGCACACAACTACTACAATGCCATCATCCATAGTCATACCTATTATTATGTAGCAATCAGCTAGTAGCACACAACTACTACAATGTCATCATCCATAATCATAGTCGATGTCTCTATAACTATGCAGAAATCAGCTAGTAGCACAAAAAAACTACAGTGTCAACATCCATAGTTATAATCTCATCCAGTAGCACGAATCTACTCCCATAGTCCTCATGACTATGCGTGTGATGTTTCTTCTCTCATCAGGTCCGACATTGCATTACCCCCTCAGTCATCTCACATGATTGATCTAGGGAACCCTTGGCCAAAGGGGTTAGCCGACATGACAAGAAACAAAACACCTCCCTCTCAACGAAGGTGGACATTCTACATCACGCCAAGCTTGTCTCTGGAGCACCTCAAGTCTTTTTCATCCCTAGTCAAATCAACATGACTAATAGGAGAAAGATTGTGCCTGGGCCATTCACCACTAGCCAAGTCATCATGGCTAATCCTGCGAGTGAATGTATCATTCTCCTTTGGTCAAATCAGTGTGACCAATCTATGAGAATGTATGCCTGATGATATTCATATGTCCATCGTCTTAAACAAAAGCTTGGTGAGAATGTCCGCAATATGCTCATCTATGGACGTGTATTGGAGCTTCACTACTCCCTTCTGCATCATGTCTTAGATGAATTCCTACAAGAAACTTTCAAAGCCACACTACTTCGCATCTTGCAATATTGGTTGTTATATACTCTGCCTTTGTTGTACTGAGTGCCATTGACATCTGCTTCTTTCTCAACCATGAGATCACACTGATCCCAAACTGAAGCAACATTTGGAAGTACTCTTTCGATCCACTGCACTTTGTGCCTAGTCAGAGTTTGTATATCCCTACAAATTCACATCTCCATCTAAGGAATAATCCATATCCAATTGTACCATGTAGGTATCTCAACATATGTTTTGTTTCCGTCCAATGTACATGTCTAGGTTCAACCATGTACTAACTCAAGGCATTCACTGCAAGACATATGTTCGGCCTGGTGTTAACTAAGTACATCAAGGATCCAATCAACTGTCTTTATATCATGGGATCCACTAAATTTGAAGATGAATCACTCAAGAGCTTTAGATTTATCATCATGGGTGTGGTCATGGACTTGCATTCCATCATCCCAAATCTTTGCAGGATCTCAACAGTATATTTTCCTTGGCTAAGGAAAATCTCATTTGTTTTCTACCACACCTCCAATCCCAAGAAGTAATGCATCATACCTAGATGCTTCATGTTGAACTCTGAAGTGAGCTCCCTCTTGCACCCAACTATGAGCTTCTCATCTCATGTCAAAAACAATTCATCCACATACAAAATCAATGGGAAATCATTCCCAAGCTCATCAGTTAATTGTCTGTTCTAGCATATCATTCCTTGGGTCATATTTGGGTTCATACAAATCCTTATTCAATCTACAACCATGAGACTCCTTCTCATGTATCTTATGGTTGCTCTATGTACACTTCTTTCGGCTACTAAAGCACATGTCTCGTCATAATCTTCTCCCTCTTGTTGGGAGAATCCTCAAGCCACAAATCAAGCTTTGTACATCTCTATGCTACCATCTACATCATGCTTGATCTTGTAAATCAACTTGGAAGTCACCACCGACTTCCCTTCTGGTCTCAAAATCAAGGAAAACATCCATATTCCAGTCCTTTTGATTGGCTTCCTCCTCTGTCACTGAAATAAGGGAATCCTACCTGGAGGTCTCATATCTCCTTAAAGCCTCTAAAGCTTCAATCTAGCCTCATGTTTGTCAGTCTTGGAGGATGTCTCTCCCATATGAATATGAATCTGAGGAGGAATACTTTCTGAATGAAAGTCTCTAATCAATTGACTCTCTCTGAGATCAAGCTCACTCTGAGTCTGCACGCTCCCTTTGAATCTTGACTCCTTATGAGCTGGTACTTGGTGGGGCTGCCTGCCTCACCACTGGTGGAGCCATCTGCTCCTCCCCATGATATGGCTCATCAATTTTATATATTTTTGCACCCTGAAAAGTATCTACTTGGTCACTGCAACAATACTAGGTAGGCCCTTCTGGCTCTACTAACTTTTCTTGGTGGACTGAAGAGCGATAAACTTAATCAATCTCCATATGAGATACTATGTATCTGCAAAGGTACCCTTCTTTTCATAAGGTTCTGACTTCGTCATCCTTCCTTCGTTACATGGATGTGTACGGTCGTGTACACATCTCTATGTCTGAATAATGTTCTCCATGTCTTGGATAGAGACCATCTAATATGTTGTCTCTTGCAACCGTCATTATATCTCCCTCTTAGAGCTATCACCTGTGACCTGCCCAGAACAAGAGACAAGAACAACAATATCTCCATGGAGTTTACAAGATAACCTTCCTGGGACAAGGTTAGAAACCAAGATCATCTCCTAGAGGAGATCAAGCAAGTGCATTTATTAATATTGAACCATGAGTATTTACTTAATGGTAGTCGCACCAGTAATATTCAAGTGTTACTAAACTAGCAATAGCAATAGCATAATTTTAAAGACTGTTATTTTAACACTCACTTGAACTACAGAAATATAAAATATCAAACCTGATATGCAAACCTAAATTTTAGTTGTTGTTGTCCCACTTGATTTGTCTTCTATAGTTTTTCCTACTACATGGTCATGTGCTTGGAAGGACTACTGGCTAAAAGACATACTCTTCATCCTTTGACTTCTTCTCTTCAACATATGTTGCATGTGCATGGTGCTTCTTCTTTCCCTTTTCATGTCTAAGAGGACATTGTGCGACATAATGTGCCATCTCCTTGCAGTTGTAGCATCTGATCCAATAACTCATTCTCCTATAGAATGATAAGTACTTTGTACTTCTGCTCCATCCAATCTACTCTCATGCTAGTTGACATTTTTTTCGCTAGAAACCCTAGCACTGAAAAACATTGATTTTTCAAACTTCACCAAACAACACGTTGAGGGTTTTAGGGGGTGCGCTAGGTTAGGGCGCACTACTTTGTGAAGGAACTATCTCCAACGACCTTGGGATAGTGCTCAACGATCTTGAAAAAATATTATAGTTGCAAGGTGTTGTTGTAGTGATCTTCCTTCCAGTGGTCAAACTGTTCTGAAGGTAACCAGCTCTGAGACCACATTGATGGACAATTTTGGAGGAACAAGCCTAGATTGGGCTTCCTTGGGGCATGAAGCCCACAGGTGGGACACCATGGCCCACACACTGGATGATGATGATATCCTTTGGAGTCTTGAGAGACGCCTTAGAGGACCTATCATATCCCTTCAACACCCCAATGATTTTCCTTTGGATGCTAGAGCACTACATCTTGGGGGCTTGATGTTTTGTTGGGGCTAGGGTTTGGGTGATGGTGTTGTTGAATTGACACTTGGCACCTTTTTGATGGAGAGAAGCCTTGGCTTGGTGGAAGAGACCCTATCACACAAGGAGGAGGCCTCTAGAGGCCCAATGTTTCATATCCAAGCTCAAATGACTTGCTCAAAGTGCCAAATGTTTCCCTAGAAGGGTGACGTTATGTCTTTTTAGGGTTTTCTTGTGTGTAAAAATAATATTACTTTGTAAAGGGGAAAAATAAAGGGAAATGTCTCCCTTGTTTTGTGGTTTACCCTAAGATAAGTGAACAAACACTTTTTAGAAGATTTGTATAAATAAGAATCATTTCATTTCATTTTAACATACAACTCTCCCATCTTTGAGAGAATACTTGGCTGAAATTTTCACCCTACTTGGGAAAATTCATTCTCTCTCTCTCTCTCTCTCTCTCTCTCTCTCTCTCGTGTTATGATTTGTCACTTGTATTGTGTAGTAAAGTGGTGTGCTAGCTCTTGGAGGCTTTTCTGCATGCTTTGATGATGAAGTTGCTTGGTAACTAGGGTTTGTCTTTGCATGCTCTTGGAATTGGTAAGAAAATTTCCATATTGTTAATTCTTCTTTCTTGTTCCATGGTTGTTATTAGCTAGACCATTGGAGGAATATAAGGGCATATACCTTCCACCAAGTTTTATCATTGTTGTTTGTTGAAAAAGCTATTGGAAAGGTTGCTAGGAGGACTAAAAGGGTTTACACCCTCCTAAATTTTACCTTGTTAGGGTTATTTTATCAAGGGAGTAAAAGAGATTACACCCCTTGAGTAGTAGGTCTAATCTAATACAAGAAGACTCCATAACCCATTTGTAAAGGCACTAATCATTTATTGCATTGGAGAAATAAAATACTTGCATTGGAATGCATGATTTTTCGAGATATTGAATTTGTTCAAGTTGGAATATTTTCTTAGTGCTATAAGCTTGCTTATGCCTAAGGGTGTCCTCTTTAGGCCAATAAATTTCCTGTTGTTATAAACTTAAAGCTACAGCCATTAGGGCTGCATAAAACTCTCTCTTTTACTTGTTGCACACTTACCAACCATTGAAATTTACTTGTAAACACCTATTATTTTTCTATTGCTCATTGTCTATCTTTTTGACGGATTACTTGTTGATTTTTGTGGTTGGATTTTTCTGCTGTAGCAATTGTTTGCTATAGTCACTTGGTTGTATAATAACTTGTTGATAACATCTAATAAACAACCCTAATCACCACCAAAATCTCACTTTAATCATTGGAAGTTAGACTAGTCTTTATTTCCGATATCTTGTACTAGATTTTGGATGGTTAGATTTGCAGCCATTGTCGTTAGATTTGCAGCCATTGTCATCTTATGTTGTTGATATATATTTCTATAACTACTACAAATTTGGGACAATAAATTTTCTTGCTTGTTCCCCTTGATTTAAAGGCTTATATATCCATTATTTCTCTTGTTATGAGCAGGGCTAACATTGTTTTGCAGGTGTTTATCACTTGGCAACCATGTATCCTTCTACAAGACTCATTTTCAAGCCTTACATCATCTCTATCATTGACCTATAGGGGTTTCACTTATCATCTCTGCATTCTTCGTCTCAGTCCCCCTAGGGCCACTAGGATTCTCCCCTTGAGGTGATTACATCATCTCTAAAGTGAGGGGAGGGTTTATCTAAGGTGACAGTGGATAAACTCTCATACATTTATCGTCATCTCATGGATTGGATTGGGTCGGGCTTTTCCCAACCTACAATTTGTGCGATAACATTTCTATATCATCTTCTTGTGAACACCCGTTAACATTTCACATTATAATTGTGATAAAAAATTGAAAATGTTAATTTATTTATGCATTAAAAATAATAATTTATTTCTTTAAAATTACAATTTTAATAAATATCATTTAAAACATATTTCAATAATAATAAATCAAAACATATAAAAGTGATAAAATAATTTTTAAATAATTTTTTTATTATATTAATAATTAAATAACTTACACATTCAAACATAAATATATCAAATCACATGAAAACAAATATGATGATAATGCATACAATTTCATGAAATCAATTTACACTAGCCACATTCTAGTTGAAAAAGTTTATGTACGTCGATTATAAATTTAATTAGATTTTATTTTTTTTAAATTTAATTACAATATTTATGAAATAAAAGTGATAAAGGATCTTATAAATAATTTTCCAACCAAAATACACAATCATATAATACCAAAATACACAATCATATAATAGGGAACATTTTCATATTAAAATTAATAATAATAACTCATTAAAATGCAAAACTAATGATACACAATCATATAATAGGGAACATTTTCATATTAAAATTAATAATAATAACTCATTAAAATGCAAAACTAATGATAGAATTTATTTATAATTTAAAATAAAATAATATATAAATTTATTTATAATTTAAAATTAAAATAAAATACAAAATATTTTTATTATAGTTGAGTATTTTTAATTACCAACTTAAAAAGTGATGACATAAATATTTATTTATGGCATTGTCTAAGTGTTTTATGTTTTATGGGGTTATCTAACTATTCTATGTTTTTGTCCTTTTTATCGGAATCCGACGACATAAATCTGCACGAAATCACAACTTTCCTTTCTTTGAATTGCATTTTTGAGTGTAAAAATAGCGTGTTGAAAAACCCTTGAGGCACTTGAATTATACAGAATTAACCACTCAAATCTGCATATCCAATAATTTCTCGCCAAATTTAGGGCAAGTATCATCAAAAAATATCCCCTGAAAAAGACATAAATGTAGATTGATTTATAATCTAAAATTAAAATAATAACAAATAGATTAGAAATTCCAATAAGATTCGAGGTGGTTTCATGGCCAAATTTAAAAAGTGTAGAGCACATGAATAGAAATTGCATAATCATATGCTTTCAATCATTATTAGTGACACTAAGATAATGCTCAAGGGTTCACAACTAACATAACATGAGAAAACACCATAAACATTAATGACATAAACATGAATCGTTATATTAAATTTAATTAAACACTAAATTTCTACTAAGAAGCTAAAAATTCTCAATCAATTATATATTGTAATTTATTTGATTCTCACCCTAATCTTTGAAGGAACATGTTGCTTAAGATTTCTAAAGAAAAACTATGTATAAAATTTTGAAATATCTATTGTTTCGAGTAAATACTCCACCCATATTTTAATAGATCGAATACTCTATACATATTTTAATAGACATCCTAATCTTACTTGCTCACAAAAGGATCTTAATCGTGATCACAGTATCCAATACAAGGCCACTTAAACATATTGAAACCTCTTTCAAATAAAATTCATGTTTTATAATAATGCAATAATATCTTACCCTTATATTGATCATTGTTTTCTCGTATGTGAAAAAGATCACTGCCAGGAAGAATCTTTGAAGGAATCAATGAGTTTTCTCCTTTGTTTTGTAGAGGTTATACTCTTGTTTATGAATGATAATGACTATTATCACTTATATTGATAATGCATGAAGTGGAAAAATACTAAAAAGTATAGGACTAAAAATACTATTATCATGTATCGTTGCTTGAGAAAGGAACATTAATTGTTGTAGAAAATGAAAATATCGTTACACATGAAAGTTGGGTTCGGATTTCAAATACTCTTGTCTCCAATATTTTATGATGTAAGAAATGAAAAACACTCCAAGAATTCAACCAGGGAAAAAACAGAAAAATGGACATGTCTTCTGCAAAAGATTAGAAAGATTGAAATTTTATATATCAAAAGAATTTGACAAAGATTACACACTCAAGACTTTGCTTCATGTTTTCTAAGACATAAGTCATAATAACTATATAATCCTTGATAGCATTATAGAGAAGCTAATCAAAATATAAGCAAGATTCCATTATGGATCATTTAATTAGTCTAAAAGATCATTTCCTTATGGTATTTAAAATCCTAATGACTTGAATAAATAATCAAAATGATTCACTCTTGTGAGCAGGGATGGTGTTCTCGCACATCATGAATATTAGGAAAGTCTTGGAAGAAGAAACAAAAGGAAAGGTCAATTAAACCCTATTTGTGTGGTGGTGACATTAATAAAAACATGGAAACGACTAGAGCGGAAGGAAATTACAAGAAAGGTAAAACTAGAATGAATTTACTTACAAAAATGAGGAGGAAAGGTTCTCTAATTCCAACCTTTCTCTTATGAAGAAATTGATTATATTTTGTCCTTAATCCAAACAGAGAGTGCCTATTTTACCCTAACTAATTGAACCATTTTTCTTTTTGCATGAAGATTTTAGCAATAACTTCAACAATTTGATTCACAATATATTCTCAAAGTTGGTACACTGTAATTTTTTCCTTCACCTTCAACGCCA
Source organism: Picea engelmannii (assembly GCA_009831015.1). NCBI lineage: Eukaryota > Viridiplantae > Streptophyta > Pinopsida > Pinales > Pinaceae > Picea > Picea engelmannii. The sequence continues at coordinate 229,609 of ML788485.1, forward strand.
ATCATTTGTCTTTAAGTCCTAGTAGTATTTCAAACTGATATTTACAAAGTAGCTATTCTCCACATTATCCACAACAAAATATGTCAAACATTTCTTAATCTCAACCTCATAAAAGAAAGTAATATTGTCAAATTTTGCACCCAAAGAAGTTTTGAAATCTTATTTCCAATGGATTTTATAATCTTGGATAAGAACACAAGCTTCTAATCTATTCATAACATCAATCTCTCTAAAGAAAACCTGGGATCACTTATGTTCAAGGGTGTCACAAGTAACAAGTTGCTGTGGAGTCTCAACCCTACTATCCTAGCCTCTTTGTTTTTTTGTTAATCTACTATCACAAGGGAGATTATCCTTTTGTCTTCTGTCACAATTGATGGTCTTTATTTTCCTGATGAAAGTGTCCACATAATCTTCATTGAAACATTCATCTTGTTTAAGTTCAATCTCCAGTTTTTCTGTAAGAAAAACAATTTTCTTTGCTAGAACATTTGCGCTATTTATGACTTCTCTAGGATCAAGGAATGAGGCTATCCTATCCTCTATATTACTTGATATAGTTATTTTCACCCTAGACAACAACCCTTGAGTTGATTTAACTCTATCAGAATTTTACGGAAGGTCCATTTGTGTATCTTAAGATGCATGGGTAGTGAGAGGTTTTGCAAGTAAGGGCTCTAGATTCAATACTTCCTCCAACTTAGCCACTCTTTCTATCAATCCTCAAATCTCCTCTTATTGTTCATATACAACATGCTCCAACATCTTATTTGTATCCTTGTGCATTCTAAAAGAAACAAAATCCTTTAGACCTCTAACATCAAAAGTAACATGATTTTTTTCTATTATCTTTTCTCCTTTAATATTCACTCTAGACATTTGAAGCTTCTTAGTTTGTTTTTCATAGCTACAATGGTGCATGGTGACATAAATGTCTATGAAGGTGGCATGCCTTGCTGCACCATCTCACTTGCAATTGCTTTAGCATTTTCTATCTACACAATTGTCTCAAAAAAATAATCCAGGGGCTAAGTTTCACCCATGGGCTAATTTTCCATGTTTTTCCCCCAAAAAAATTCTCAAATTTCCCTTTTTTTTTTAAGAATAATTCACCCAAATTATATAGAATAAAATTATTTTACTCTATAAATCGCCAAAATTTTCTAGAAACTATATAACTCATCCTCTAGACCCAGATCCAAGTTTCATATTGACTTATATATGGGTGCATTTTAGTAGTAGATTTATATCATTCATTATGTTGAAGGATGTTTTTTTGTTTTGTCTTACTTTTTGTATGAACATTTGAACTTATCACTATATGAGAGCCTTTAGGAAGGTCGAGATTTTTCAACCTATGAGTGAGATCTAACCTTTGTATCAATGGCCTATCCACAATGTCCTTCTCAACAACAATATCTTCATAATCTCCTCCTCCCTCTTTAAGAATTTCAAATTCTAGGAAACATTTAGTATAACCAAAAGAAAACAAATGTATTATGAACAACTACTCAAGGTCATATGCAAGAACAACATAAGCCTTTTTTAGATAAAAATAACCTAACCCTCAAATCCTTCCTGTTAGTCATTTTATTTCCTTCACAAGAATTCCAACAAATATAAAAGGCACTTACAAGAATTATTTCTTCTTCTAATGGTGAAGGAACTCACCCCATTTTTCATACTACATGCAAATCTTGGCTAGCAAAAGTTAATCGTGTACAAACTTGGGAAAATAGAAAGGTTTTCTCTCAAGATGATACAACCTAACATATTGTATTGTTCTTCATTGAAAAACTTGCCCTTCCTAGCCAAAAAAATTCCTTGCTTCAAGTGTCAAAGACTTGATTTCTCTTCCCAGGATCGTTTTCCTAACTTCCTCATGAAACCTTCTTGAATTTCGTAGAAAAGGAATGGGAAATTATACCTCTATAAGACCGGATACCATAGATTCACATGGTCAACCTCATTATTAATATCAACTTGTATAGTCAAGTTTTCAAAGGTTTTATTAAAGACTAAAGAAAAATCAAATATGAATCCATGTAGAATATCTTGATGCTCTAGAGTTCCAACAACTAGCGTGAAATCTAATTGGAAACCATTTCTTCCTAATCAAATATATTTTCCTTGTGCTAGTTGTATTAAATAATATAAGCCACATACTTGTACATGTCAGATGTAGATACCTATCTAATTAGTTGGGCAAAAAGCCTTACCATTTCTTTGTAAGGGTTGACCAATTGGAGGATATTGACCTAGTACATCTTCACGGCTTCTACTTTAGGTTTTAGAAGAGATATTTTTATGATACTAAAACCACCACTTTGTGCATCCAAAAAATATTAGCCTATGACATCTTGAAAAGCTTGGCAGGCTTTGTAAGTTGTAACATTTTATTGAGGGGGGAGGGAGTAAGTGATATCTGCAACTTATCTTCTCTATCCAACTTCACTACCTTGCATTTAGAATCAAACTTTTTGGCACATCAACCGATGTCTTCTCACAAATCACACAACCAACCTTTAGTAATCTCGAACCCTAAACCACAGTCTTCCTTCAGACTTCCTCTAGTACTCTAAATACCACTTATATGTCGCATGCAGAGATCAGACAAATAGTGGTGTGGACGTAATACTCTCTTGTTCCCCACATTCCATGCACCTATGGTAGTGCAAAGTGTGGAAAAGGGGAAAACTATGAAGGATGAGAATGCATGCCTCCCACTCCACACATGAAATCACTAAGGCAGATGAAGGCATGAAACAATGTATAGTTTCCTTCAAGTGAAAAGCTTCGCTCTTTCTTTACTTAGCCAAAATTTTCCTTTTTCTTAGTGAGACCAAAACTCTTTGAACTTTTCTAAGAATTCCCATCAACTTGCAAGATACTCAAGGGAATTTCTAGAAGGCAAAAATTGATTTACATTGTTGTCATAAGCACAAGGACATGGATGACGAGTGAAGAAGTTAACAGAAAGGAAACCAAATCAACATCTTAATGTAGAGTTTCATCCTCGAATATTCTTGATGTCTTCCTTAGTCTTCCTTATCCTTCTCAAAAAGGGCTAAAATTTGCTTCTTATAAAATTCATTGTCAAAGCCACGTGTCTTTATGTTTTGAGGACCATGCTATATCTTACTAGACAAAAATATTTTTTCCCATTGTTGCAATATGAATTGCATTTACATTGTGCAAAACACTATCTCAATACAAGTTGCATCTTCAAAACTCATAACCTAGAAATAAAAAAATGCAACAAATACTTAAACATGCAAAATCTCCAACACCAAAAACTATGACATCTAATAAAAAACTATAAACAACAATGTGAGAAAAAAATCTAAACAAAATAAATTCTATAACGATATGTGGTATACGGCAATATTCATGTATCACAGAGGTTGAGAAAGTTGTTGGAACAAGCTTAGAAAGGTTTCATCACTACTTTAATATCACTGCATTTCTATAGAATGTTTTAATGTCGTGTTGAAGTATACAAGAATGTGGTTTTCTACGTCATCCCTTATGCTTTGACAATTTGACTAATCATCATTTTCCTAGTCAATGTTTCTAGCTTTCACTTTCAATTCTTCGTATGATTTCCTTCCTTCTTGGTCAAGCTAGATTAAGTGCATGGGGAATGATTCATACATGACCCTATTTCTAGCTTGTATTTTGATTGTATCACACTAAATGCATTAGTGATGAAATGCAAAATAAATCTATTTTTTGAGTAGTGCTCTATCATGGCCATTGACCCAATTATTGCAACTCGTGGATGTATTTAGCTATTTATTTTCAATTTCATAAGGACAAGGAAATTGAGTGTGAGATCTATGTCTGCTTCTTTATATAAACCTATAATGGAAACGTCTTTATCATCTATTTGACATCCATATATATCTATGTGTTGAGTGATTTATTACTCATTTGCTTTCCCAGTGGTAGGATACGAATTTTGCATGCTAGTACTCACATACGACTATTCACTTGAAGGTTGAGATGTATGGTTTACTCTTATGCTATATGCATACATGACATGTCTAGTAATGACACAATATCTCTCTATCCTCCTTATGTGTTAGACCTCCTTCCTTGAGTTCCCCCTACCTTAGCCTAGATATATGACCTCTTAGGGATGTCTAGTCCTTTTGTAGGATACTTTGCCACCTTCCTTCCCTTGGTCTTTGGCCCTTGGTCATCGGTTTGGCACATTTGGACCCTTGGGACACTCATTTGATGTATCCTAACTTTATGGGTACAATTTGGGGCACAAACCTCCCATTGGGTCCATATTACTTAATATGCTTCATTACAGGCCCATCATAGCCCAAATCCATTTAGGTTTGCTATTTATGGGGTCAAATTAGTCAAATCCTCTTTAAACCTTCTTAAATCCCTAAATTTTGTAACATAGAAATCCATAGAGTAACCAAATAATTATGAGTTGATCAAACCAGTCCAAACAACTTTGCATCGAAAAATTCTTTAAATGTATAAATCCCAATTCAAGTGAAGAATAAGTTATTTTAGAATGCAAAATTCTAATCTTTCTCTGGAAAGGTCATCCATCTGCAGTCCATGTAAAGGCTAGAAGTCCAATGCCAAGGCAGAAAACAATTACAAAGGTAGCAAACCCCCAAAGTGCCCATTTTGTATGTTTTTTGTCTTGAATAGGATTATCAACCTGGTTTAATAGCTCCCGCACCTTCTCAATATCAGCATCCTTGGCAGCTTGAACCAGTCTTCCTTCAATCTTGGCAAGCTGTGCCAACTTGAGTGTCTTAGATCGATCTTTTGCAGACCAAATAAAACTAGTGGTCCTCCATAGCAGAATACCCACATATATAGCTACAACACAGTCAACACTGTAGTGATGTCTCTCACGGATTTCCCTTTGGGCACTATGTAAAACTAGAAACCATATTACTGCTGATGTCCAGCCTGGATACGCCTCCTGGGAGCCACAGTTGAATATCATGATAAGAAACCAGTAAGTGAAATTGCTAAATTTACCTGAAGGAAGGTAGTGAAAGATCAAAGACATACCGTCCAGGCCATTGCTGTAAGCACTGCAACAAGCATATGACCACTGTAAACAAGATCGTTGCAACCACCACCAGCTCTCTTCAAAGTGTTGAACCATGATGTTTCCTCTGATGTCGATGGACTTGTGGGTCTCAAAATATTGACTAGAAATTTCATCCACCCCCAATCTGGTATTATTTCAGCTGGGTACTCCTCAACAGGCACTGCCATATTATCCACTTGATAAGTTATTCACTAACGCAATACATAAATGCAACACAAACTGGGAAAAAAGAAGCTCATTCTATAGATGCCAAACATCAAATTTGGAAGCATCATAGCAAAAGATAGGACAATAAGCCATAATCAGAAAATTAACAATAGATTGCAGGACAACACCACTTGAATATTTTCCTTCGACACGATCTGTAACAAGGTTCACTCTCTGAAGAACATCTTTTTCTTCTTGTATAAACTGATCCTAAGTTATTGAAACCTTTAAAGCTATCTCTAAACAATTGAAGCCATTGGCAAGGGCTTATTACCCGTACCTTTATGACATTGAGAACAGTGAGGCAGGGCATAGGTTCTTATTCCTAATGTCTTATACATTATTTCACTAGTTCAGCTCATGCCATTGATTCATACACTGATTAAACCCTCAGTAAAATCAGGTATGTACAGTACACAGCATAGACAGGCATTATTTTGCTTCCATATTGAAGTTAGTCCATACTTAAAACATTAGCCAGTAAACATTTTCCCATTAGTTATGAGGTCTATGAACCTGCAGAATATAAAAAGGATGTGCATTTGATAATATTGCTAAGAAGAGGTCTGACAACCTGAAAGATCAGATGACTCTATGAGAAAAAGAATGGCATAAGAAAAACAATGTTGTCTCAATACATGCATGGGGGGTTAAATAGAAAGCACCCGGCATGGTCACTTTAGAGCCAAACTTGTCAGAAAAAATTAGGAACACTAATTTGAAAAATAGTCTTCAGGAGTGTCCCCAGGTGTTTACCAGGTACTCAGTACAATTTTCTATCTTAGCAATTAGATAAATTCCCAGTGACAGGTTCTGCCTATGGACTGTACATAATCCTGGTGAAAATGGGTACAAAGAATCTCAAAGATATCTAGAAATAAAACGAAGCTCAAAGAAATAAATATTATATCAAAGGATGCCCTTATGTAAAAAAGGTTAGTTCAATCTAATCAAAAGATATTTTCAAAATCGATTATATAAAAGTGACCTTATGGGGGTTATTTACACCACCTCTCCTCTCACTGATCTCCTCTCACAGTCTGAACTGCATAGCATTCTCTGAAGAAACAATAGAGTTACCCAAGCCATGAATCCCCACAATAAACAGGTCGTATCACCTTCATTGAAACCCTGGTGGGTACAAAGGGAGCATAAAGTCCAATTACATCCTCTATAACAGTTGAAAACAATCTATATTAACAGTGTATTGTTAACCCAGGATTTCTTCATCATGTATTTTGTACTATTTGACTTTGTCATTGTAACCACTAGGGGCATGACCAGTGTTAGCTTTCGGGGTTGCTCCAAAAGTGTTTACACCATGCTTGGGGGTGCTTCATGGGATATGGAGTGCATGGTGTGTTGACTAACCTTAGTGGACATACACATTGGAGATAGCTTACTCATGGATTACTATACCTTGACTTGATGCTTATGTTGTGCACTTCCTTAGGAGATTAGAGACCTATGTGGCATGGTGACATTCTTCATGAGGCACACATGGATGGCTTTGTTGCTTGCTTGGGAGGATGACCTATTCGGAGGAGCATTGTGCATTTAGGAGGGGGGTATTGAGCCCTAGGTAGCATGGGGCCACTTGGTTGTTTACATGGAGGTTGTACTTTACTTGAGGATGCTTGGACTGAGGAGTGTTCATGAAGGTGTTGTGGACCCGAAGGTGTGCATGGCTTAGGAGGTAGCATTGGAGCATTGGAAACCTTTGGAGAGGAGCGTTGGACCTTTCTTGTGGAGTGCTTACCTTAGGACTCTTGCTTGATGGACATGCATACCATGGAGCTTGACATGTGTCACTTCGAATTAAAGCACTTCACATGTGGACCTATCTAGTGGTTAGTTAGGTTGCTTGTTTGTGGACCTTGTCCACTTTATTATTGATGGCCTCCCTAACCTATCATATATATATGTGTGTGTGTGTGTGTGTGTGTGTAGAGGAGAAATTTTTTTCATTAATCATATCAATCACATACTTGTCTAGAGATGTGAGAGCTAGAGCGAACTTGTCTCTTTCATTTTACTTCTTCATTGTACTTTTCATCCTTGTCTAGTGCATTAATTTATTGTATTGATGCAAGCAAGTCATTAAGGTTAGGGTTTTCCCCAAGAAGACACGGGAAGCTAGGGTTTGGGAGAAACCTTAGAGGAGCAAAGGGAGCACTTGTTCTTGTGGGAGAAGAATACTATGGTTTTGTGGCATTGGAAACCCTAGTACTACTTGGAGTGCTTGATGTGGAGAAGATAGTAGAACAATATCTTGTTTTCTCTTGTACATTTGTGTGGTGCAAGTGTGGGTGCCAAAGAGGAATTGTCGGTGTGTTTGCTAGCTCATTGTGAATCTTTGATGGAGTGAACAACTTTGGCTGGAAGTGATTCTTAGCTAGGAGGAGTTGGTGGCTAGGGTTTGACAGTTGATGTGATGCTAGCTTGTTAAGGTTTCCCTAGCTATGGTTTGGAGAGCATTGAAGAAGTCCTAGCTTGTGATAAACTTGAAGGGACTTAGTAAGTTACTTGTACCAGTTCTTGATAAGTTGTCGGTATGTACTTGTAACTTCACTTTATGTATATATGAAGAGTTCCTTGCTGTTCAAACATTGCATACTTGCAGATCTGATTTTCAGCTTATATTCTCATGATGATTGAATAGTTTCTAGTGCTGATTATGCATGGTGATTTAACATAAAAGTAAGCAGATTTTGTTAAGTGATTTACAAACATGTAGAAGCTAAGAGGGCAGATTTATGGCTGTAATAAAATCTTCTATAAACAAGTAATTTTCAGATCTGTTATATGTTGGGAATTCTGACCTAAGTGCTGGACAATATTTCCCCAAGTATATTTTTTCGGCATTTATTTTCTTAGGATGCCTTGTGTATTTGGTTGGACAGAAGTGAAATATATGCTGCTGTAATTAATATTTCAGATTCAACCTGAATGCTGAAAGCACACAAAAATAGATCTGGGGAACCTCAAGGTTGAGGCAAGATTTCTGAATTTGCAATGAAATCCATTTCCAAGAAATTTCAGCAACTGGTCGGAAAAGAGAGTGTTGTGATAGTCCACTCATCAGGATTCAATTCCCCCCAAGAGTGTGGTATGTTTCGTCCCATAAAATGGCAGGGTCATCATGGTTGTTGAGTCAGGCTGGGCATGGCAATTGCCGTACAATGCGACATGGTATCCCACCTCTTGATAGGTGGTGGGTGCTTAGCACTTAAGTATAAGGAAGCATCTACAGGAGTTTCTATGCAGTGTCACTGTCCTATTGTCATTGCAATTAAAGCACATATAGTTGTAATCTTCTATGTTAATTAAGTTGATTAGGTTTGGACCATAACTAGTTATAAGCAATTGCCTCCAACCATTGCCCTTCTGGAAACTTTGAGACTATAGAGGCCTGCCCTTTTCAAAATGGTGTATCACCACAAATGATCAGCCGCAACTTACATGTAATCAGTATTCATCATCCTGCCCATAGGCAATCCCGATGGTCCTAGGATCTCATTTATAATTTCCTCTCATTTATTTTCAGGACTGGAAACAATTAAGGAAGGAATTTGAGAAAGAATTTAAGTTGTGTTAATGAAATTTATTATCTAAAGAAAGAATAATGACGGTGTTGAGTTGTAAAATTTAGAGCAAAAGGATCCTATCACTAAAATAATAAAATTATAAATGATCTCCTTAGGCAATGGTTTTTAGAAAAATTATAAATGATCTCCTTAGGCAATGGCTTTTATAAGGCTTGCTATAAAAGTATCAAAAGAAGATGAAGTGGCCCCACCAACCTCATATGATGAAACCATTAATTGAGTACTAAATCTGCAAAGCAAAGACCAAATAGAGCATGGGAGATCATCCTTCAGAGATGAAGATGATGCCAAATCATCAATTATTGAAACATTTTTGGAGGATATGATAAGTCTGATGTGGGAAGTGATGAGAGTGAATGAAGAAACTGTGGTGTGTCCATTGTAAGAGGGAAGCCAATACTGAATCAGAGTGTCCAGAGCCTGAACGCCAATATTGAATATTGCCACATTGCCAATGTCTTTTATCATGACACTCACAACTGCAAGTACAATGATCAAACCAAGACACATGAGTAAAAAGTAATCTTTGTTGAGAAAGGGGAAAACTGAAAGCCCTGTTGGGGAGGACATAAAAGTGGGCTTTATGGAAATCAAGCCTCAAAAGGAGCCATGAAGGATGGCCACAGACATCCAATGTTTGAATGTTTTAAATGCAGCAGCGGCACATTATAGCAATTTTTGCCTGGAAAGCACAGCAAATAATACTTTGTTATGCCAGTGCTATTGACCCGGGCACCAAAATGACAATAACTGTTCTTGGCAGAAACACGTGACTTTTGTGGGGAAAGAAAGGTATCCTCCACACTTTTGTAGAAGAGACAAAGAGCAAGATCAAGAAAGCCCGATATCTATACGTTCCTATGGAGAAGCCCCAATTATGGAAGGCCTAAGTCAAATCCCGTTAGCATGATTGGTTTCAAAGGGTTTTGTTTGTAGGGCAACCCAGGTTCAAAACCCGCTGTAGTCAGGAGGAGACACCTAAAAAATCTAGCCAGCTAAGGGTTGGTGTGGCCCAGGCCGGGTGTGATCCCCGGGTGATTTTGACGGCTTAGATGCCCCTGGGTTGTAGTTTCTTAGCCAAAGGCTAGTCCCACAAGTCACGGACACGCTAGCAAACAAAAAAATTATGGAAGGCCTAAGGGTTAGTGCAAGGGATGCAGAAAAACTATGAAAAGGAACTGTCAATATCAGAGACACAATGGAGCAAAATATAGAAAAAGCACCAACAGTTTGGTACAACAGATGCCACAGTTAGAAATCCCAATCAAGATCACCATGCTGGTACAGGTTCCTCATATGGCAGAAGCATTGATACAAGAAAGTAGCAGGAACAGAGAGCTCAATAAAATTTGAGATGATCAATGAAGCCACGACGGTAATTAATGATAATAAGATGCAAGATAAAGTGATGAATGGAGAATTGAGGGTAAATCTCCTCCCAAAAACTGAATGGATTCAATTAGGATGACAAATCAGGATTGAGTGGAACCTAAGGGGATTTGATGGCATAAGAGACTCTATGCTACAGAACAAAGGTTCTTGGTTGATTTTGTGAGCATCCCCACCTATCCAAGAGCCCTGGCATACACTGTCATACTAGGATGTCCATCATTAAGAGAAGTAAAAGTGATACAAGATCAGGAAAAGGACATACATGCAATAAGACAAGAAAGGAAGATATTGTCTATCTATGTGAGAAAGGTCATTGTCGGTGAGGTTGCCTCCTCAAGCTTAGAGGGAAGATAGGAAGTAGATCCAGAATCAAAAACATCAATCAGAGACAAAAAAGAACACCAACATAAAGGGCCCTTCCTTAGGGACACTAGATGGTCAGGGAAAGCTGCAAATTGCTTTGGCGTTCAGTTTCGGTTGGTTGCAATTGGCTTTTTATAGAAACATCATTGTAAGGTTACGTTCAATGAGGATCCTCATCCCCTTACTTTAGGGGATTAAGTAGCTTTAAGCAAGAGTTGACTTTGCTTGTGAGAGTTAACCTCGGTGCATTCCATCATGATGTTGAGTCCGTCCCTGTGGGGAGCTGGGCTCATATGTTGTCCATTTTAGCTTTTGTAGATCAGGACTTTCCTGGCACCCCTATTGTCCACATGTTGTAACCACCTTGAATCCTGATGTACTTATTTGTTCTCTGAAGTAATATATGAATTATTTTTGAAAAAAACACCTACAGCTAGTGGATGGTGCCCTCATGTTAGAAAGATCAAACAACAGCATAACCTCGAACAGTAGTCTTCTACAACGGAAAACAGAAGTGTGTGAAATCGTTATACCATCATGTTTTCAAGTGACAATTAAAGATGAAGAGAGTACAATGGAAGAACCCAATGCAAAGATGTCCTCATATAAGGGGCACATCTTATGGAGTTTATCTCAAAGGAATTTACTTCAACTCAAGAGGCAATCACCAAGAATGTCCTCCCCATTTCTCCTAAGTATAGTAAGGAAAACCCATTATCGAGGAGATTCCGGAAAATTCAAGTTTTTCATGACAGCGTTGAGGCTCCACCTCAAGCAAAATTCAATCTGGGCATAGAGGAAGAACCCATATATTACTATCATGAAAAAGGACCTTTTTCAAGTCCTTTACTCAGCAAATCTTGTAGGTATAAGGCCATGAGACCTATTCCTTCCTAGGCAGAGTTTGATGGTACAATTAGATCAGTATTGCCCAGGACAAGAGGCATAATACAAGTCACAGAAAATAGAATATATGCCTACAAGACACCTTTTGGGCTCTATAATGCCCCTGATATCTTTCAAAAGGTAATTAAACACTCATTTAAGCTACAGGGAATCCAGCACCCCATTTCGATGCCCGTGTTGGTAGTAGGTACATGGGCCAAATAGTGTAAATAGCATGCCTAGGTACCTATGTCATGTGGACTCTATAAAAGATACTTATGTTGTTAATATTGTAAACATTAAGCTCGTGACCATGTAAAAGTTTCCTAATGGAACTCAAGGCCAAGGCCCAACTAGTGGACATATTTTATTTTGACAAAATGCATCATATATTACGGCATGGAACAAAGAGAGTACAGCAATCTAACAACAAGATTAGAAAGAAAATCTCATCGTAAAAGAAACATAAATGCTAGCATATAAGCTTATGCCCCAATAATAAGGGAGTCAATATCTTTATAGAAAAAATCGAAGTTGACTTTAATGGCAAAGCCAATTCCTTCTTAAAAAACTTCAAATCCCCAAGGCTAAGAGGGGATAGTTCCTCATGGAACGTAGCCAAACACTAGCATTTCCATTTTCAAGTACACCTCATTTTCAAGTGCCCCCTATACTATGAAATCAGAGGATGCTACTACTACCTTTATAGAGACCTGGGGAACTCCCTCTCTACTTTCTTCTAGTACCGCAACCAAAGATGATGCCTAGCCATCTTCATCAAGGAGATACTTGGCCACAGATCTCAGTTCCAACCTCTTGCACTCTTCATCTTGCCACATGTCCACCATGAGGGTCACCTCATGCTTTCATGTTGCCCCATCAGATTGGAGCAACAAGCAACTAGCAGAGCTTCAAAATATTTCAAATCATAGGAGCAATAAGACCAAGTCTCCCCTCAACCTCCCCCCACCAGGTGGCTGACCAAGCTCTTTGAGGTCGTTTCGGCATTGCTGAACCAAGCAATAGTCCGCACATTAACAAAGAAGCAGGCAGATCTAGAGCATGGTGCCTCCCGCCATTCAGACTACTAGTTAGATTCAGCCAAGCAGCCAGGGCTCTATTAGGAATTTCTTTCCTTCGAATTTGGATGGTAGGAAAACAAGGTTTCCTCACTCTTATGCCCCATTAGTTTCATATAGCCAGATCCCCTCACGATGCCCGACAACTTTGACAACAAATCCATACCCCCTGCCCCCGATCATCAGGATCAAGAGAGCTTGACATCATCTCTATCTCCATCTCTCTCATTGACTCAGCACTAAGATTCTCATATATCTAGACTTGGACTCTCCCATTGTATCATTGCACTTATACCATTGCTATACATATCTTTTGGTTAGAGTTAGACATAGCGATTTTCTTAGTAGGAGGGATGCTAGGGTTATGAGCACCAACACAGCAGCAAATAAGCAAGGCCTCCACGCCGAATTCCTCAAGCATGGCATCCAATATCTTGACTCATACATTGTTGGTTTATTTAACTATGTAGTATGCTTCGGTTTCCCCCACTCCTAGTCTAGACACATCATTAACCCGATCCACAAATCGGGGAGCAGTTTCGATCCAAACAACTACCAAACTACCATGGTTGGACACACATTCTCCAAGCTTTATTCTACAGTCCTACATCTGTGGCTTTCAAAAGAGATGGAGAATTGACACCTCAGGGCCAAAGGGCAAGCCCGTTTTCACCCAAACTAGCAAATGACCAATCACATCTTCACACTCAAAGCCATTATTAAGGAGGTTTGCCAACACTCTTCGAAAGTTTACTGCTTCTTTGTAGACTTTTGGAAAGCTTTTGACACAATTGCGAGAGAGATCTTATTCCATAGGCTTCATCACATCGGCATCTTTGAGACCTTCCTGACAACCATCATGAGATTGTACGAGTCAGTTCTGGGTCACCCCTAAATGACACGTGGCCTTTCTGACTGTTAATGTTTAAGCCATTATTATAGATGTTTGCATTTCATTAGATAACAATAGCATAATCCAAGATCACTGAGAAATACACAATCACAAGAGACACATCATTTGACCTGGGAAACCCTCTAGGGGAAGAAAACCCAGCAAAACTTCCTTAATATAGATAGCCAATACAATGCCAAGAGATCTTTTAAACTAATACAGAAAGTCCTCTCCCAGATATGTGCCACTCTCTCTCTCCTTCTTCTCCAGCAACAGATCTAAACTTGTCTCTCAAAATGAGCAAGTGAGTTGTGTGTTTAAGTGAGGCGTTGGCCTCTTTATTTATACAAGTCTAGCACATGTGAATTGTCTCTTCACTGGCAGGGCCGACTTCTCAAACTGGGTGGGTAAACCCACCTTTATTATATTTCTGGGCCTCTTTAATATTTGTTGGGGCCGACTTCTTATTCTGCCTATTACAATTGTCTTTTGACCAATCCGCAAAAGGGGATTTGGTCCTATTACAATAACCGACAAGATCAATCCACAATGGGGATTGATCCTACGAATAATATATCAATAAAAATAAGAATACTCTTTGCAGTTACATTATTTCAACACTGACTTCATCCAGATTCCAAAGTACTACCATTGGGGTAAAGTAAGGGTGTCCCCTCTCATCGACCCTCTTTGGGATCTACATTAACAAGATGGAATCTTTCCTCCACGAGCACAGCCAAGAGGGAGATGGTTTCCTTCGACATCAAGTGTTGATTTTTATTATCTTTTGGGTTACTCCAAAAGTGTTTACACCATGTTTGGGGGTGCTTCATGAGATTTGGGGTACATGGTGTATGTTCAGCCCCTAAATGGTCCAAGATGGATTGACACATGGGAAATGGTCCATGATGGATTTGCACATTGGTGTTAACTTGCTCAATGGTAACTTTACCTCAGTTCGATGCTTGCTTGACATTCTTCCCTAGGGCATCGGATTTCTCTTGATATCTTGGGGGACGTCCTGGACCTTCATGATGGCCACATGGAGAGGTCCAATGTAATGTCCCTTTCCCAGTGATGGTCTCTACAGGGAGGGACTTAGTAGTCTATATTTTCCCGTAGACTATAGTTGAGACAAAAAGGGGAATAACATCTCTAACTAATGTCATTCACCAAAGTCTAACCTGAAAGTGACATTAAGGAGGTTTAAGTGACTTAATTAATTATTGAGGTGAAACTTAAGGAAAAAGTCACTTTAGTGGTAAAGTGAACGTCTAATTAGAACAAAAAGGGGGTTTACATGACTTAAGTGAACATTAAATCATAACTTAGGAGAAAAGTCATTTAATTAAGTGAACGAAGAATTAGACGAGAGGAGGTATAAAGGGAGAAAAGTCGACCTAATTGGGCATTATGTTGATTTGAGAATTGAAAAACAGGTTTCAGAGAGGAGGGGTCAACCTTCCATTGTTTTGTGGATTTCTGGAGGAAACCACCACCCGAGATCGGTTTCGGTGTTGAGAGACACACCCTAGTCGTCGGAAGTACCATTCTGGTGCTTCATCGAGCTTCATATTCATTCTACAGCAGCATACAAGCACGGAGTAGACTAGTGCGCACTTTTCCAGGGAGGTGCATAGAGTTTGAGGGCACAAATTGGGGTCGCTAGGCCCAACCAGGGCAAATCAGGCAGAATCCTTCCGACCCAGTGAAGAGGAGACTGAGGCACTTCCATTGGGACAGTTATCATAGCATTATGCCAAGTAAAACATCAGAAACATGTTACCCAACTGAGTGAAGTGCGCGGGGGTTGAGGGAGTCCATCCGGGGTTCTAGTAGATCCACAGAGGGTCAGATCTGCAAGCAGCAGATAGGGGAAGTGTGCTAGGCAGCAAAGCGACCTTTCTAAAACAGTTTTCAGGCCGATCCAACAAGTATAGCCACCAAGGAGAGATTTCCAGTTTTCAGCGGTAGTTGCCAAGGGTATTTCCAGTTGCATGCAGCAGGTCCGGCCACGCATGCAGTGGATCTTCAGTGTCGACCATAGATCCTCCTATCTCTATTGTTACGGGTATTTTCTTTAGTGTTTTGCAGTGTATTCCAACTAAGGTCATTCTCCACGAGATCTAGCTGAGGTTATTTCCTTTATTTTCCGCATGCTATATTGTAATTCCTATTATTTTACTTAATAAAGCTATTGAGTTGTTCCTAGTTCCAAACCAATTGCGTGCATGGTATAAAACATATAAACACAACAAAAACGTAGCCAGAAACCTTTCCAAAACACAGTCAAAAACCCCAGCGCAACAGATCTACAGTTAGATCCCCAGTGTCAGCAGTAAATATCCAGATCTAAGGGATTTGGGATATTTCAGTGGTATCAAAGCTTTCTTCCTGCCAGCCTATGAAGAAGCTTGACTCATGACTCCATGATTTCGGGAACAGGGGAAATTCATTCATTGGGTAGGGGTCACATCGGATACGAGTACGTACAGTACCGCAGGGGCCACAATAGGGACAGAAGGGATTGGAACAAAAGGGACAACAACCCCTTCCACATCAGTTCAAGTTCAAAAGTTGAAACAAAGTACAAAGACCACATCAGCGCAGAAACAGAGGCAGGGGATGAGGGAGATATGGGTCCCGGAGAGGACTACCCGGAGGGTAGTGGGGGCGGCTCAGAGCAACCTTTTGAGCTTTGACAGTACCAAGGCCATGTTGAATGACCTGGCCAGAGGACAACAAGAGATGAGGAATGCCATAGCACAGATGGTGCTTAACTCCCAGATCATCCAGAACAACTTCAACACAATTGGTGCTAGCATAGCAATGGGAGCAGTTGGTCATACAAGCCACAAGGGAGGTGGAGCAAGTGGCTCCAATGAGAATGTAGCAGGTACAAGTGGACAAATAACACCCACTCGTACCTACACTTCAGCAGGGAGGATACCCAGACCTTTATTCCACAGTTTCAGACAGGACAGTATGTGGGATAGCCAGGACAAGGACAACCAAGACAAGGGCAGCCAGGACAGGGGCAGACAGGGCAAGCAGATCCCTTTGTAGAGTACAGGCGAGACTACTTGGCACTAGGTCCAGAGTTTCACGCAGACATGAGTCCGATGCACTATTGTTCGATCTGGTATCGAAACGGGCCCAGAGAGGCGTAGAGGGGAAACATGCAGCCACAAAACATAGATTTTATCATGAAAGTCGAGAAAGTGACAATCCCCTCTTTCGATGATTCGGCTAAATGTTTCGCTCAAGCATGGGTGCAGAAGCTTGACACGTATTTCAAGCTCAATCAGATGTCAGAGTCAGAGGCGATCAATTTCGCTCCATTTTATTTGGAGGGGGAAGCCCACAAGTGGTGGTACCATGGGTTGGTGACCTTGGGTCACAACCACATCACATCCTACTTGGAGTTCACCGTGTTGATATTATGGTAGCTGCGGGAGGTATTTACCTCCACGTGTAAACTTGACAAGGATAGAATACTTCGGGAAGCAAGAAGAAACCCTAATGAGTTGGCTAATAACCCTAGAAGACTTGTCGGCTCAAGAAGATAATTCATATTAGGTTATTAGCCTCCAAGAGAAGAAGTCGGCCAGAAATAATAATATATACTGAACAGACAGATACCTAGAATGAAAAGTCGGCCCAGGCAGTTAGCCAGAATTAGTATAAATACAGGAGGCCAGTTCTCATTCTGGCAGGCAATCTCAGAATTGCAGTGCCTAGTCTTGTGTGCACTACAGTGCCCAGTCTTGGGCGCAGGTTTGAGGAGAGCTACCATTGCAACTGCTATAGCTAGCAGATCACGTTTGGCTTGGACTATCTCTTGGCTAGGGTTTGGACTATCTGATCAGCTCTTGTTGGTGTGCTATCCTTGGGGAAAGGTGCGCTACCCTTTGTTTGGCTATCTAGCCTAGGGTTTGCTTCCGGAATGATTCTTTGTCAAGGTTAAGGTGCTCGGAGGGTGGCTTCGGCCTATGTTTGGGTGACAAGGGTATTGTCAATGGTAAAACGAGCACATCCACTTATATTCTAACAGGTTATGGGCCCACACCTCCTTCATTCAGTCTAAACACTGGAAGGAAACATAGCCGCTAGGATATTGAGCTCGCTGAGGAACTGTCGCTAGGGTTACTAGCAGAAGCAGCTTCCAAGACACTGTCGCTAGGGTTACTAGCAGAAGCAGCTTCCAAGACACTGTCGCTAGGGTTACTAGCAGGAGCAGTTGCAGAAACCCTAATCCTCTTGTTGAGGCACCTTAAGTGAATCGATTGACCTAATCTCCGGATAGATCAGTGCGCTCTAGCCTAGCACATCTCCTAATACTCTCAGCAAGCTAAGACGTGAAGTTTGAGTTTATGATCAAATCTAGGGTTTGACCAAGTCAAAGTAGCCATGACTTATTCTATGAAGTCAGAGAACAAGTTAGATGGAGCCTCTAACTTCAGAGCATGGAAGACAAGGATTGACCTCATCCTTACCAAGAATAAAGTGTTGGATATCGTGAAAGGAAAGATCGTGAAGCCAGAGTTTGAA
>ML788485.1:251526-265806 GCA_009831015.1 Picea engelmannii
CCTAGAAGACTTGTCGGCTCAAGAAGATAATTCATATTAGGTTATTAGCCTCCAAGAGAAGTCGGCCAAAAATAATAATATATACTGAACAGACAGATACCCAGAATGAGAAGTCGGCCCAGGCAGTTAGCCAGAATTAGTATAAATACAGGAGGTCAGTTCTCATTTTGGCAGGCAGTCTCAGAATTGTAGTGCCCAGTCTTGTGCGCACTGCAGTGCCCAGTCTTGTGCGCAGGTTTGAGGAGAGCTGTCATTGCAGCTGCTGCAGCTAGCAGATCATGTTTGGCTTGGACTATCTCTTGGCTAGGGTTTGGACTATCTGATCAGCTCTTGTTGGTGCGCTATCCTTGGGGAAATGTGCGCTACCCTTTGTTTGGCTATCTAGCCTAGGGTTTGCTTCCGGAATGATTCTTTGTCAAGGTTAAGGTGCTTGGAGGGTGGCTTCGGCCTATGGTTGGGTGACAAGGGTATTGTCAATGGTAAAACGAGCACATCCACTCATATTCTAACACACCGAGCGTTTGATGGAGAGATTTGACAGGAGGGATCTGAAGCTCCATTTTAGGGACTTGACACAGTTGAGGTAAACCGGATCAGTTGAGGCCTTCATCATAGAGTTTCAGCGGAAAGCAATCACAGTTTCTGACATATCTGAGCACCGATTGGTGATGCTTTTCATTGAGGCATTGACAGAGCCATGAGGGGTTGGATTAAGGCTTTTAAGCCTTGCACCCTATAGGATGTTATCATGCGCACTAGAGACATGGGGGACTCAATGCAGAAACAGAAGACCTTCACCAAACCCTTTATACCGCAGAGAGATAAGGATCAGAGGAATCCTCAAAGGGATTGGAAAGGAAAAACAAAATTGGATGATGAGACCACGAAAGAATTGATGAGGAAAAAAGCTATGCTTCACATGCAAAGATCCATGGGTCCTAGGGCATTGATGCATGGGCAAGGGACAGATCCACTATGAGGAGGAGGAGGAGATCAGTTAGGCTTCCAACAGTGGCTCAAAGGAGGAGGTCACACTTGAGGAGGGACATCCTCCATAGAGACACCCACCATAGATAGATTCACAACAGGGGGGGCGACAAAACCACGGAGACCAGTGAAAGGAGGCACCATAGAAACCCTTTCAGGGGTACCCAGATTCAACACCATCAGACTCAAGGGACTCGTACAAGGGCAATGCATCACAGCATTAGTAGATGGTGGGGCAACCCATAACTTCATAGATGCAGCATTAGTAGCCAGGAGGAGCTTACAGACTGAGGAGTTTGAGGCGTTTACAATAGCAATGGTCAACGGTTATACCATGACTTGCTTGGACATAGTACCAGACCTAGAAGTCAAACTAAGCAACTACACAGTGACAGATACTTTCTACGTAGTTGACTTGTCAAACACAGATGCAGTATTGGGTGTTCAGTGGTTGTGTTCACTAGGAGAGATTGGGTTCAACTACCAGACTTTGACGATGAGCTTCAGAGATGCAAATGGGTCGAAGGTAGTGTTGAGAGGCATGTCTACAGGGGCACCCCGAGCAATAACAACAAAGAGGATGGAGAGGATCTTCAGACATGGGGATGTAGCATATGCGACAAAGTGCTTGATTACCACCAAAAGCGATGCAGAGGGCAGGCAGCAGTATCACCCAAAGATTAAGGAACTCTTGGGTAAGTATGAGCCGGTGTTCGGATTGATACCACTAGGTCGTCCACCCGACATGGGATTTGAGCATATGATTGAGTTAGAGGCGAGGGCGACACCAGTGATCACTGCACCGTATAGACATCCCAAAAGATTCAAGGACGAGATTGAGAAAGAAATCAAGGAGTTTCTTGCGATGGGAGACATCAGGCCCAACACTAGTCCTTTTGCTTCATCGGTTGTATTGGTCCTGAAGAAGGATAGCACACTGAGGATGTGCATAGATTATTGAGCACTTAATAAGAAGACTA
The DNA here is from genome assembly GCA_009831015.1 of Picea engelmannii. Taxonomy (NCBI): domain Eukaryota; kingdom Viridiplantae; phylum Streptophyta; class Pinopsida; order Pinales; family Pinaceae; genus Picea; species Picea engelmannii. The sequence continues at coordinate 253,494 of ML788485.1, forward strand.
TTAAGAACATGTACCCTATTCTATGCATCGATGAGTTGATGGAGGAGCTACATGGGGAAGTCTTCTTCACCAAAATAGATCTTCGTTCCGGTTATCATCAGATTAGTATCAGGGAGCAGGATATTGAGAAGACAACTTTTCGATGCCATTTTGGTCATGCCTTTCGGATTGACCTAGGCATCAACCACATTCCGGTCTTGTATGAATCACATCTTTAGAGGACAGTTGTGGAAGTATCTTCTGGTATTCTTCGACGACATCCTAATTTACAGCAAGACTTGGGAAGAACATTTGACACACTTGGATGAGGTTCTGAGCATTATGCAGTCGCAGTCATTATATGCCAAAGAATCTAAGTGTGAATTCGGTATGAGAGAGCTACTGTACCTGGGGCACATTATCAGTGAGCAGAGGGTATAGGTACATCAGGAGAAAATCAGGGCCATTCTGGATAGGCCAACACCCAAGAACATCACAGAGTTGAGGGGATTCTTTGGGTTGTGCAGTTACTACGGGCAGTTCGTCAAAGGGTTTTCTCAGTTGGGAGCATAACTCATCGATCTAACAAAGAAGGGTGCTTTCCATTGGACAAAGGAGTCATAGCACACCTTTGAGAAAATGGAGGTTATGAGCACATGTCCTGTTCTAGCACTTCTCGATTTTTCACAGCCTTTTGTCCTAGAGTGTGAAGCATCAGGGGAGGGGATTGGAGAAATTTTGATGAAGGGAAACCACCCCATTATCTTTGAGAGAAGGAAGCTCGGTGAGTCTGAAAAACTCTACTCCATCTATGACAAATAAATGCTAGCCATCATGCACGCACTCATGAAATTCAGACAGTATTTGGTAGGCAGCAGATTTGTGGTGAAGACGGATCATAACAGTCTGAAATATTTCTTGGATCAAAAGGACCTCAGTGAGAGACAACAGAAATGGGTTTCGAAGGTCCAAGCCTTTGACTTTGACATTGAGTATGTTAAAGGAAAAAGGAATGTTGTAGCAGATTCCTTGTCCAGGAGACCAGCGAGTTGTTCGATGATGGACTTATGCACAGATTGGAAGGCACACTTGTTGGTGGAATACTTAAAGAACAGATTCGCCTGTGAGGTTATGGATGGGCAAGAAGTGGTAGATGACAGATACTGAGTACTAGATGACGTCATTTTCTACAAGGACCGGATCTACTTAGTTCCAGAATCTGCCTTCAAGGAAAAGATTTTGAAGGCCTATCATGATTCACCCTTAGCCCATCATCAAGGGTACTTCAATACATACATGCAGATCAAAGAGAGATTCTCATGGAAGGGTCTCAAGGATGATGTACTGAGACACATTCGGGAGTGTGTGACTTGTCAGTAGAACAAGTCTCAGCAGACACACCCAGCTGGATTACTTCAGCCTCTACCCATTCTGGAGTAGAAATGGGAGAGCATTTCCATGGATTTCATCACAAGACTACATAGGGTGCAAGGTAGGGACTGTATTTTTGTGGTGGTCGACAGACTGACCAAGTTCGCACATTTCTTCGCGATACCGACAGACTACAAGGTCGTGCAGGTGGCAAAGCTATTTTTCAGAGAGGTCTTTAGGTTGCACGGACTACCCAGGAAGATAGTCAGTTACAAGGATGAGCGGTTTAGTAGTGCATTTTGGCAGGAGTTATTCAGGTTGGTGGGCACAGAGTTGGCTACGAGTACCAGTTACCATCCACAAACCGAAAGACAGACAGAGATTGTCAACAAATGGGTGGAGGGGTATCTGTGGAACTATGTAGGGGGACAACAACGCACGTGGGTGAAATGGCTTCGTATGGGCGAGTATTGCTATAACACAACATATCACATGTCCACCGGCATGACACCATTCAAAGCTCTATATGGGTACGATGCACCTTCATTTTTGGAGACAGTGTTAGGAGATAGCAAGGCTCCGGGAGCCAAGGATTGGATAGAGGGAAGCCAGAACATCCTCAAAATTTTGAAGGAGAATCTGCAAGAAGCACAGAACCAACAGAAGATGTACGCAGATCACCAGAGAGTTGAGCGCAGCTTTGAGGTGATGGATTAGTATTTTTGCAACTACATCCATACAAACAGTCCTCTCTGAAGAAGAGTGATGCATATAAATTAAAACCCAGGTTCTATGGGCCCTACAGGATCACCAGGAGGGTTGGTGAGGTGGTGTACAAGTTAGAGTTGCCAAAGGTAGAAAGATACACAATGTGTTCCACGTTTCTCATCTTAAGAAGGTAGTGGGACAACAGATTACTACTTCAGAGGAGTTTCCACCATTAGACGAGGAGGGTCAGTTGAATTTAGTACCAGAGGAGGTACAAGAGCACAAGAAGCGTAGGTTAAGGAGCAAGATTATCAAAGAGTGCCTTGTTAGGTGGAGGGGACTTTCAGTGGAGGATACTACCTAGGAGGGGGAGCAGACTCTACAACTAAGTTTGAGTAGCTTCGGAAGATATTCTTATTATCAAATATTGTATTAGACCAAGACAAAACCCTAAAGAATAATATTATATTATATTTGTTAAGTCGGCCCTATTATGCCTTTGTAAAAGTCGGACCTATTGTGCCTTGAGTAGCTTTTGGAGATCAAAATTGTGGTCCCATGCACCAGCATATGGATCCATATGGAACCAGCCAGTTCAAGCATTTAAGGCCGGTTCCATACAGAACTAGCCATTTCCGATTTTCATTTGGCATTTTGTTTTATGCCTTTTTTGTAAAGCCAATTTTGAAAATTTTGTAGCTTGAACATGAACCTTGGATTGTTATGGAGGGTTACAAGATGAGACTGTGTACCTATCCTGCCACATTTTCTCACCTTTTATTTGATAACTTTTAGCAGGTGGATGCAGATTCTACAGTTCTTAAACACCCTTCAGGAGAATGTTTGTCCCCACATGGAGCCAATTGTTACCCCTACCCAAGAGGCCGCAAATAGAGGATGTTGTCTTGATAGCCATTTATTGTTTCTCTTGATGCCTTTTTCTTCATTATAGATAGCCTTTTAAGGTGTTACTTCACATATGTGGAGGCATAGTAGCACATGTGGCTAGTTGTCACCTTTTTGGAGCCCTTATTGGCATATTTTTATGCATATTTCTTTCTTGAGGGTGCATCTCATATATCCCTAGGTGCAAGCATATATATGAAGGCATGCCACATCATTAAAGCATGGATTGGGGGCGTATGAGGCAGGGAGCCTCATTTGACCAATGTTCATTCACCACTTGGAGGAGCCTCCTTTGACCATGTCCTTGTTTATCTTGAGGAGCATTTAGGTCTATTGATGGATGATTTGCCACTCGGTTGCATTCACATAGGCTATAACACATGCTTTGAGTGGAGCGTCCATCAACTAAGGGTGCATATTTTTATGCATATTTCTTTCTTGAGGGTGCATCTCACCTAAGTTGCAGGAAACGGTTAACCCCCGCCCCCCCAAAAAAAAACGAAGTGAAACGCCGGTACGGGTACAGTATGGCCAGGAAACATCGTCAGTCATACCGTACGGCGTTTCCCGATTTGGAAATGTCGTACGGTATGGCTAGCTACGTTTCTTGGCTGTACCAGACCGTACGACCGACGTTTCGGGCATCTTAGAGGCAAAATAAGAAAAAAAAAGGGGGGGGGGGGGCGTGGGGGCCCCAAACAGTCAATTATATATATTTTTTTGCATTTTCCATGTTTTTCTTGCATCACTATTGCATTTTTTTATTGCATTATGTTTTTCTTGCAATATAATGTTTTATTTTAAAAAAAATTAGATATATATATACGGTGTTTCCCCCGACGTTTCCATTTTTGGGGGGCCTGTTTCATACCATCCCGGTTTTGGAAACTAAGAAACGTTTCCCCGTTTCGTGCAAGTTAGCATCTCACATATCCCTAGGTGCAAGCATATATATGAAAGCATGCCACATCATTAAAGCATGGATTGGGGGCATATGAGGCAGGGAGCCTCATTTGACCAATAGTTCATTCACCACTTGGAGGAGCTTCCTTTGACCATGTCCTTGTTTATCTTGAGGAGCATTTAGGTCTATTGATGGATGATTTGCCACTCAGTTGCAGTCACATAGGCTATAACACATGCTTTGAGTGGAGCGTCCATCAACTAAGGGTTTCCAAGGTGATTTAGCATGTGATTTGAAGGTTTGCACGCATATTTTGAGGAGCATTCACCTATTTTGGCACAGAGTCCTAGAGTGACCTATCTTTCACCCATGGTATTGAGTGTTAGATTTTGATGATCTTTGAGCTTGATTTAATTAAACATGACCTTTTAACTTGTTTTCAACACTTTGATTCCACAATAATAAACAATATTGAAACAATGGCAGCATAAATCCAAGACCATTCACATCAATAACACATTTACCCTGGGGAAACCCTATTCAGGGAGAAAAACCCCAGCAAAAGAATCTTCTTTTGTTATGTAATAAGCTTGCAGGAAAATACGATAACCCTCAAGGGGTGCTACAGTACAACAAGAGAGAGAGGACGGCTAGAGACCTTTTATCATGTGTTGTTGTAGATCTCAGCAAATACCTGTAGATCTGACTTCCCAAGGACTTCACTGTGCTTCCTTAACCCAACGCTTCACTGGCTCTCAGCTGAAAACTGTAGATCTTGATGAGCAGAATTTTTCTGCAGTTTTGGCACTTTTTTGTAATCTAGAGAGTTTGATCTCCCTGCTGGATAGCCCAAATCAAGTCGTTCCTTTTGCAATCCCTTCTCAAGACACTAGGCTACAATGTGGCATTGAACACCCAGCCAAGAATGCCCTCAATCCTTCAGATCGAACCTTCCAAAGTTGGCCTTCGAGTTTTTCTACTGGAATACTGGATCGACTTCCTTCTTTCTCAAATCTGCTCTCAATATGAATTTTTCTCCTTGAGGCTTGAGTGTTCTATGTATTCTTGTAGAGGAGGTCAAGGGCTTTCCAATGGGCCCAAGATCAAACCAAATGCTCACCTGGATGAGGAGATCGAAACCTGCAAATTCTGAGTACTTAAACCCTTGCTAGATGCTAAGTGCGGCGGCCAGGGTTTGTTGAATGCTTTTCTTGTATTTGAGCGAATTACTTCTCTTGCCTTCTTATACTTTTTGATATTGAGGTTAGGTTAAGTTGATCTTCTTGGGATATTCATCTTGGGTTAATCTTATCCATTGGAAGCTTCCTTGGGTTAAGTCGAATTCCTTCTTTGTGTTTGCTCATTGACATAACTTAACTTTTATAAAGTTACAACTTAGGCTTTTAGCCTGTTAAAAGTTAAAACATCATTACATTTCATTTTAGTCTTATAGACTAATTACATTACAACATTAGTCACTTAGACTAATTTCATCATAAGCAAGCACATATTACATCTTTTACACATCATATCACTCTCTCTCTTTATACATGGTCCCATCCTGCTTACATAGCATTATTACAATAATAAAGAAGATTATTTTCATACTATGTGGTCATTTGACCCTTCATCATGGTCACATGCTAAAGTGCCTCTTTAGAGTGGCCAACTCTAAGAGGATCACAGCAAGGACCAACAAGGGTCATCCCACATCAGTCTAGCTCACAAGACTTTTATGTTCGTCTTGACTTTTTCTTTTGGCTCACAAGGCTTGACTAGGCTCACAAAGGTTGTATGTTCCCCCTGACTTTTGCACTAGTTTGTCTATGCTCACAGAGGTTGTACGTTCCCCCTGAATTTTGCATTAGACTTACATCTTGACTTTTGTCTTAGACTTACAAGGCTTCTTCCTTTGCCTTGGCTAGACTCACAAGATTCTATCCAACATCACCTTCATCCTGACTTTTGGTTTGACCCACAAAGGTTGTACGTTCCCCCTGACTTTTTCGAATACCTCACAAGACTTGTTGATTCTCCAAATCTCCCTGGCTAGCCTCAAGGTGGCCCAATGCCTCACATTGGAGAATGACTATCGATGCTGCCAATTTTAACATTGAGGTGGTTTTGGGTTCTGGCACATGGTTTTGGTTGTTTTGGCTTATTTTGGGGAAGCACTCCATCTCTCATGCACGGTTTCCTAGAGCGCTCCACTTTGAATGGATTGTCTAGAGGAGATATGTTGGCTATGCACATGGACCAATGCTCTTTGCATATTTTTTGAGGTCGCCCACCTTGAGGAGGTTGTTATAACAACCAAAGGACCACTATTGCACATTTATCCATGAGATCCATCTTTTGGGGGAAGTTTGTTGTTCATTTGAGAGTGCCCTAGCTTTTTCTACTATTGTGAGCATCTTGTTGACATCTCATGATGGTCGATCCCCTTTCCTAGTAGAGCGCTCCCTTAAGATTGGCATCTTGGCACACTTATGGAGGAGGTATAACTACTATTTGCACATTTATCTAGGGTGCCCACCATCGAGGTTTAATTTAGTATTTCGTAGCCCTGGATCTAAGGGCAGCCTACTTCTTGCACACATTTAAAGGGCATGCCTATTCTAAGGATTATTTTATATTATTTTGTTGGTCAAGGGTCTTCTTGGAGAGTGCTCTAGTTATGGTTGTAGACACTTGGCATCTTTTTCAACATCTTAAGGAAGACTATTCCCTCTTGAAGAGCACTCCCTTTCCTTGACTTGGCATATAATCATATTTTATTGAAGTGATTATTGAAGGGGAATCTTGAAGGGCATTCCAAAGGAAAGAGAAAGGCTCATAATGTAATATTTTTATTGTTTTTCTTGGAGAGAATGGTGAATCTAGAAACCATTAAACTATTATTTTATTTGTAAGAGAGATTGAGCTAGGTCTCTATAAAAAGAGAAGCTCTCTCCATTGTAAGGACATGATTGGATTAATTGGAGATCCCCTATGAGCTTAGTTGAAGATCTAATTGGGAGAATGAAAGTTTAAGGGTTTCTTTTTTAATGTGAGGTTCATCATTTCATCCCTACAGTTGTTTGCTTATTGCTGAAAATTCAGAAAAATTCTGCTGCAAAAAAGGGCTTCATATTAGGGCAAAAGCTATCATTTGAAGAAGGGCTTTGGTTCAGGTGTTTCCTATCCATTCCCCTTGCTGATTTACTATTATGTTAAATAATTTGTTGCTGTCATTTCAATGAAAAGTAGGGCAGATTTTTAGTTTGTAGTGCAATCACCCCTCTGTTGTCATACATGTGTATTAAGGAGCACCTTGGTAAAAAACCAATATGTAATTTTCTGCAATTTGGAAATAGCATTCATTTTTAGCATGTTGTAATGACACTATCATGCCATCCCCATCCATAATTTCTGCCCTCTAAAGGTTGCCTCTTGATTCCATTTGCCCTAATTCGATAGGCACTAATCTTTATCCTCCATCCCATTCTATTTCTAAAGTTTATCTCATATTTTAGTTAGGGAAACCCCCCTTGTTCCGGAGGAGAGCCAACATAAAGTGAGAGAGGATGTTGATGTGGTGATATTGGACAACCCCTCTTAGTTCCCCTAAGGTTGCAGTTATGTTTTAGGGCTTTACCACTTAAAGTGCAGGTTTGGGGGGTAACAAGTAGTGAGGCAGCAACATGGACCCTTCCGAGGAAACCCATAATGACTATGATGACAATATCAGAATTGAAGAAGTTCGTGTGCCAACAATTCTGTGTGTTCAAGTTGTGTGCCTCAATCAAATTAGTGTCAAGTCTGCGCAAGAAACACAGCTAGGAGGATGTTCATACAGGACTTCATAATTTCAAGAAGGGCATCCATACAAGTCCATACAACAGAATATCCATATTGTACGTTATCCGTGCTACAAGACATCATCTTTTATTGAAGATATTCAATATAAGGTCATATAGCAGGGCCTTCATGCTACAAGATTTCTTCAAGGACCGCACAACAAGACACCCATATTGCAAAATGTTCTCACTACATTGTGTCATCAAGGACATCATCCAAGACCATACAACAGGGCATCCATATTGAAAGGCCTCTGTACTATTAACATTTGTCTTCTCCCAATTGATGTTGATGTCATCTTTGATGTCATTTTCTGCCAAGCATTTCATTCTTTTTTCACTAATGCCATTTTATATCACCAAGGCAATCCATTTCAAGTTGCTAACATCATACTTTGCCACATAGGTCATCCTTATTCTTCTTGCACTACTTTTCTCCACATGGGCTATCCATTATGTCCATGAACCTGCCAAGCCATGGAGAAGGTGCATAATAAATGTGGATTTGTATTTAAGTTTTGAGCCTTACAAAAAATTAAAAATTTTAAAAATCATGTGCTATTGCCATCCCAAGATGTTTTGCCTAGTGCTTTCTTCCATGACATCATCAATACTATAGCCTATGTGAGCTTTTCCTAGGAAAACTATTTTGTAATACCCCTAGGCTGAACCCCAAGATGTAATTGTACACGTAGGCTAGTGAGCCAAGATATTCTTGGGCCTAAGTGTCATTGCTAGAGTGCCTATATGATTTCAAGATCTTTGTAATATGTATCACACATATTATAAATAAAATATATCGTTGTCGCAGACCAATCAGACGAAAGAGTATGGGGGACTAAGAACTCCGCTAGAGGAAAGGGGGCTATGGGTCTAAGACTAAGAGCTAAGCCAAGGGGGCTTAAGTCAAGGAAATATTATTTTAATATTCCCTAAAGTCCAAATCTTGAGATGTCATAATCTAAGTTCCAAGAGCAGGGGAACATATACAACTGGAGCTCATGAAGCTTCATGAAGACAAGTGTCTAGTAGGGGACATGTAAATATATTGGAAAACTTAGTGTATTTTCCGATCACCTTGTCATTCTTGGGGGTTTTTACTCTTACACTCGATCGTTCTGCGATATTCATTCACGGATCTTCTCATCATTCCCTGATCATGGTAACCTTTGTTTCTTACCATGGGTATGCTGTCATTGATTTCTCGTATCTGTACAGGGAAAGCCTAGGGAGCGACTGGTAACAAGAATATCAGGATTTTTGTACTCTAAAGAAGTGGGTTGTCAAGCCCGTGGCAGTTTCTCTCTTGTGAGAGAACTGTCAAAGACTGTTTGTTGGTGCGTTGGGCAATAGTTGCAGGGCTCTGAGACTTTCTATCTGGCTTGTTGTTGAAGCCCCGGAAGGGAAGTGGGGCAACCGAAGGACTGTTGAGCAAAGAAGGGGCACACTTCCTGGGATGGGATAGGCATGTGGGAAATGAGAGTTTGTAGGCTAGTTGCAACAGTTGGCACCTTGACCTGAGATTAATTGTTGAGTATAGAGTCTAGACCTTAGTCTGGCCTATGAAGCCTTCCCTAGTGGAGTTCTAGTCTCGGCTCGGGGGTGACCTACTACTGAAATTTTATGAGCAACAGAGTCTATGGCTGGGAGGGACGTCTAAGCTCAGCATGTAGTTGGTGATTTACATAAAAGATAAGTGTTCTTATGCGAAATTACATGTTGTTTACTGCGTATAATATATTTAATTTGTTGTTGTAACTGTTTATATATTTATGCATGGTTTATATATATTGTAGAATTGCCTGTGTGTTCATATGCAGGGCATTTTAAGTTAATGAGATGATATCCAAGACATTTCAAACTTGTGGATGGTAGGACTTATCATCTTAAAATATCAAAGCCGTAAAGGCAGTAATTCTAAGAAAATTTTTAAGTCTAATGTGACTGAAAAGAAAAAAATTGGTGTCACATGGCCAAACTGCGTGGCTAGGGACGTGACATTGTCGTATCGATAACGAGGATCGTTACATTCTAGTATCAGAGCCCTAGGTTCAAACACTAGACCTACATGGGCCAAAGATAGAGCCACGGGTTCGACATTGAGCCTGCATGGGCCAGCAACAAGAACTCTGGAGAGATAAGTCACAGAAGATTGAATTTCAGAGAATGTCTCTGAAATGTTTGACAAAGTATTCCTATGAAATTGGGAAGAAGCCCCAATTCTGCAACGGAAATTCATGGGAAATTCAATGAGGAAGAGTCGAATTTCATGTACAATGGTCGAATCGACGTTTACAGGGCCAGAAATTGGCCATATTAAGCTTAGTTCCAGAACTACAATGGCAGTCGAGCCAAGAATTTTGGAAAAATTTGGGTATTTTTCCGTACGATGATGTCAGCATGACATGGAGGTCATGTGTTGGCTGACGTGGTAGAAGACTGACGTGTACTACCACACTGGAAGGTACACGGTGAATGGAATGACAATTGGCAGATGATGTAGAGCCACGTAGCGGACCAGCTGCCAATCCCACGAAACTGCAGTAAGATCTTGGAATTTGTCTAAGTGTTAAGCTACCACGGAGCACGGAGAGGATCGTGTGTGGGGCGAGAAATCACACCAACCCACAGACTTGTGAACCTGCGAAGAAGTTCAAAAATTTGGCTAAGTGTTGAAGTATCATGGAGGTGAAGAAGCATAAGGAAATGACCGCGGAACTGCGGTAAGGCAAAAAAGTTTCTAAGTATGGAAACATACAAGAAGAGTGGTGAAAGACTTAATACATTTATGGGTCCACTTGGGTGTGAAATAAAGGGGGCAGAATGTGAGGGTGCATTTCGTAGACCGCGGAAGAAGTGACAAGAATAGAGAATGGGTAGTGAACCCGCGGTAAAATTTTGAAAAGTTTCTAAGTAAGGATGAAGTGTTTTAATGGTTGATATTAAATCTAGAGGGATAATCGGACGATAGCTAAGCGTCGAAGCTATGTTGTTCGAAGCTAATGGATACTTCTTTCCTTGTCATGCCATCAACAACTTTCTGGTCAAGATTAAGAATTGAGCATGAGAACAATCGTGGGAAAGGTCATGGACAAAGGAGTCTGTGTATTTGCTCGGAAATGTAAAAGGAGATATTAGGTATTCATAAAAAAACAGAAATAAATTATTTCTGGCGAAATTTTGAAGAATAGAATGTTGCATAAAATGATGGATTTGTTAAATTCTTGTAGTCCTACAAATCCTGTTGCATGCACATTTTGCAGAACTAAGAACATAATTTGAAGTAAGCAGAATTCAACAGAAAGATCAGTAAATCAAGGCAAAATATTTGGTATGGGCATGGATGGGCATCGAGAAGGCAGAGAGGAGAGCATGAATTTGATAGAGACTATAAAGAGCCTGCAAAGAGTTGTGCAAAGTTATAAGACTAAGAATGAGAGATTTATGAAGGCTAAAGAACAACAAGATGGCTTCAACACTAAGATGTTGCAGAGCTTGGACAAAATAGAGAAGAAAATGGATAAGGAGACAAAGTCAAGCAAGTCCAAGAGCAAGGTTGTGGGGGAGCGCCCCTCGAACCCGCTCCTGAATCGCACTCTGAAGGGGAGCGTTCAGGGAGCGCGCTCCCAAGTGCGCTCCCTGAATGCTCCCCTTTGGGAGCGTTTTTAGGGAGCACGATTCCTCCTTAAAATATGCGCTCCCTGAGCGCTCCCAAGGGAAAAAAAAACGCTCCCTTGAGCCCGTGCACGTGAGGAGGAAATTCATTTTTTTTTTGTTTTTTTTTGTTTTTTTGGAGAAATGACTCATGGGAAAGGTAGCCTAGGGTTAGCTAAGAGTTCAAAACACTCTTTCACTCCCATTTCTCTCATTCTATTTCTCATTTCATCCATTTCTTTGCTAAGAGGGTTTTGACTCTTGAGAGGGTTCTTGCTAGTTCTTGAGGAGATTGAAGGGAGATTGAAGGCTACCATTTGTGAGAGCTTGGAAGGGAGATTGAAGGCTACCATAGTCATATTCAACCACAATGGAGAGCTATAGAGGTAGGCCCTTGGTGCCCATTTTTCTTTCTTGTTTTGTTTTTTTTTAAAATGCATGTGTTGTAAACTAGTTTCTTCTCCTACTCTTTCCCATTTCTCCTCCATCATTCTATTGCAGGTAGCAACTTATTATCAAGGGCCAAGGTTCAACATTCATGATGTTGATGTCAATGTGGTGTGCCATTTTGGTTCCATTTTTTATTATAATGATGGTGGTGGGAGGTTCATGTACGCCTAGGCCTACCCATGATAGTGATGAAGAAATAGAAGTGGACAGCACATACCAAGGAGAGGAGGAAGGACTGGAAGGGGATGGAGACAATGAAAATGACAGTGATGGTCAGGATCCCCAAAAATCCAAAGACAGGTACACACCTCTGTGGAAGTATGTCACTAAGCTTACTGGAGGGAAAAGGGGTGGAACAAGGAAATTTATATGCCACCATTGTCATACAGAATACATAGGTTCCTATACCCGTGTGAGAAAGCATCTATGTGGGCCTATGTACTGGGATGAAGGTAAGAATATAGGAATCAAATCCTGTGTGAGTATCGATTCCAAAAATAGA
>ML788485.1:276462-315901 GCA_009831015.1 Picea engelmannii
ATCAGACCTCAACCAGATCTGACAAGTATTCCTCTCCTGATGAACATCTGAAGGAAAACAAGTGCGCCCCTCCTCTCAAGATGCGCCCTCCTCCATGCAAATGCTCCTGAACAGGAAAGGATGGCTATGGCTCCATGGATGAATTCACCATGCAAGCCACAAGCTCCAAGAGTCCCTCTCAAACTCTCAAGGGTTTTGGCTCAAACCCTCATGAAGTGCAAACCCTCTCCTCCTCAAGATGGTGCGCCCTCCTTCTCTTCCTCACAAGTCTCAAGTGAAGAATGAGTCTCCAAATGCACTTTTCCCTCCTTTTGGCCTCCTCATGCCAACCCTAAAAGATCAATGGCCTAGATTAGATCTAGCCATGTCTAATCAATGGATGAGATCAACTCAAATAATCTCACTAAGGAAACCCACTTTTCCTTAGTTGCTTTATGTCTATGAATTCACCCACATTGTGAATTAATTGTCACTTTATGACTTAAGTGACATATTTCACTTTTGACTCAAAACTCCTAAGTCAAAGTGAAATTAGAATCATAAAGTAAAGTATGAGGGTAAAAGTCTTCCCCCTTTGTGCTTAGAGACTCATAAGCACATGGGGACCACTTTCCAAGGTATCCAAATCTCAACAAATATAACTTTGATATAAAGCATATCGAAGGCAAAAAAAACAAGGTGGTTGATGCACTCAGCAAAAGGGTGCATGAGATACATGCTACATCCATTAGCATGTACTAATCAGATTTGAAAGACAAAATTTTAGAGGTTGCAAAATCAGATTAGCAATACATGGAAATAAAGGAAAATTTACAACAAGGTATTTTGCAACAGAAAACTAAATATTGTGAGCTGAGAGAAGATGGAACCCTCTTGTATAAAGGCAGAACTTACATACCTACTTCTCAAGAGCTGGGGAATATGATATTAAGAGAGATGCATAATGTGTCTTATGTTGGGCACCCGCGATACTAGAAAACAATTGTAGTTGTCCAAAGCCAATATTATTGGCCATGTATGAAGAAAGAAGTGGTTGATTATATAGTCAGATGTCTTGAATGTCAGAAGGTCAAGGTTGAGCATAGACATTCTGTCTGTTTGTTATAGCCATTTCCTATTCCTGAGTGGAAATGGGAAGTGGTGACAATTGATTTTATCACCAAGCTGCCCAAAACAATGAAGCAACATGACTCCATCATGGTGGTGGTGGATAAGCTCATTAGAGCTGCTCATTTTATTCCAATGAAGCTAACTCACAAGCTAGCTAATATTGCAGATATCTATATGAGAGAAATTGCTAGGCTTCATGGTGTGCCTAAAGCAATAGTTTCAGACAGAGATCCCAAATTTACATCAAACTTTTGGAAGGGATTATTTAAAGGATTTGGGACCCATCTGAACTTTAGCACAACATATCCCCGAGAATCTGATGGACAAACAGAGGGAATCAATGAAGTGATTGAAGATATGCTAAGAATGTATGTGATGGATAAACCATCGAAATGGTAAGACTATTTACACTTCGTCGAGTTTGTCTATAATAATGGGTATCAATCATCTTTGAAGATGAGCCCATTTGAGGCATTATATGGCAGAAAGTGCAATACCCCAGTAAGTTGTGACAACCCAACAGATAGAGCAATGGATGGGCAAGAACTGCTCAGGGAAATGGAAGATCAGATGGTGAAAGATTAAACAAAATTTAAAGGCTGCCCAAGACAGGCAAAAAAGCTATGCAGATAAGAACAGAACTCACAAAGAGTTTAAAGTGGGTGACCATGTATTTTTAAAAGTGAAAGGTAAGAGAAGCTCTTTGAAATTGGGGAGTTATTCAAAGCTTGCAGCAAGATACTGTGGATCCTTTGAAATCCTGGAGAGGATTGGTCTTATTGCATACATGCTTGCATTACCTGCATCCATGTGCATTCATAATGTATTTGATGTCTCTTTGCTTAAAAAGTATGTGCTTGATGCTAATCATATATTTGATTGGAATGTGATTCGGGTAGGACAAGAAGGAGACTTTCGAGCATAACCTGTGTGCATATTGGATTGGAAGGTAAAGCAGCTCTAGAATTGAGCCATCGAGCTAGTAAAGGTCCAATGAACCTGTCACAGTTCTGAAGATGCAACCTGAGAATACGAAGATGCCATGTGGAAAGAGTACCCACATCTTTTTGGAGCTTTTTGAAGAATTTTACTTGTACATGTGTACATAGTGCACTGAGGACAGTGCATAAATAAGGGGGAGGGGAATGTAATACCCCTAGGCCGAACCCCAAGATGTAATTGTACACGTAGGCTGGCGAGCCAAGATAATTTTGGGCCTAAGTGTCATTGTACATATGTTTGGTGGCCAGAGTGCCTATATGATTTTGAGATCTTTGTAATATATATCACACATATTATTAATAAAATATATCATTGCTACAGACCAATCAGATGAAAGAGAATGGGGAACTAAGAACTCCACTAGAGGAAAGGGGGTTATGGGTCTAAGACTAAGAGCTAAGCCAAGGGGGCTTAAGTCAAGGAAATATTATTTTAATATTCCCTAAAGTCCAAATCTTGAGATGTCATAATCTAAGTTCCAAGAGCGGGGGAATGTATACAAGTGAAGCTCAAGAAGCTTCATGAAGACAAGTGTCCAATAGGGGACATGCAGATATATTGGGAAACTTAGTGTATTTTATGATCATCTCGTCATTCTTGGGGGTTTTTACTCTTACACTCGATCGTTCTTCGATATTCATTCAAAGATCTTCTCATCATTCCCTGATCATGGTAACCTTTGTTTCTTACCATGGGTATGTTGTTATTCGATTCTCGTATCTGTACCGGGAAAGCTTGGGGAGCGGCTGCTAACAAGAATATCAGGATTTTTGTACTCTGAAGAAGCGGGTTATCAGGCCCATGGCAGTTTCTCTCTTGTGAGAGAACCGTCGAAGACTGTTTGTTGGTGCACTAGGCAATAGCTGCAGGGCTCTGAGACTTTCTGTCTGGCCTGTTGCTGAAGCCCCAGAAGGGAAGTGGGGCAGCCAAAGGATTGTTGAGCAGAGAAGGGGCACACTTCCAGGGGTGGGGCAGGCATGTGGGAAATGAGAGTCTATAGGCTAGTTGCAACAGTTGGCACCTTGACCTGAGATTAATTGTTGAGTATAGACCTTAGTTTGGCCTAGGAAGCCTTCCCTGGTGAAGTTCTAGTCTCAACTCGAGGGTGACCTGCTACTGGAAGTTTATGGGCAGCAGAGTCTATGGTTGGGAGGAACGTTTGAGGTCTGCACACAGTTGGTGATTTACATAAAAGATAAGTGTTCTTATGCGAAATTACATGTTTTTTACTGTGTATAATATATTTAATATGTTGTTGTAATTGTTTATATATTTATGCATGGTTTATATATATTGCAGAACTGCATGTGTGTTCATATGCATGGCATTTTAAGTTAATGAGATGATATCCGAGATATTTCAAACTTGTGGATGGTAGGAATTATCATCTTAAAATATCAAAGCCGTAAAGGCAGTAATTCTAAGAAAATTTGTAATTCTAATGTGACTGAAAAGAAAAGAACTAGTGTCCCGTGGCCAACCTGCGTGGCTAGGGACGTGACATTGTGGTATCAGTAACGGGGATCGTTACATATTTTGTGTAACTTCAGTCTTTCCTAAAGAAATTTACAGTGGCACTGAAAAAAGATACTCAGTGTAGTTTCTCCTCCATGTGACTAGGCAATGAGTTGTTAAATTTTAGACCCAGCACCTGGAAATTTATTTCCTAGCAAACCCTTGTTGTAATAAACTTATTAAGCAGATTTACTGAATAAAAAACACATCTGAGTTTGAATGATTTAAATAAATAAATCTACGGAAGCACAAACACATTTGCACACGTAATTTCTGGGTAAAAACCCTTGGGAAAAACCCTAATGGAAAACCAGTACTGTGATGATTTTATAATTATAAAATCTAGGCTTCCATCCTGGGATAATGGCCCACCTAAGGAAAAATACAAAACAACAAGAATAGCTTATCAAACTGTCCTTCGATCTTGCTAGCCGCTACTTCCTTTGTTGCCCCTTGCTCCCTTCCTCGGACCCTGCCCCCACAAACTTGGATGAAATTCCTTCTCCACCCAATCAATGAGATCTCATTATCTCACTATGAGTGTGTCTCCTCCTCTCACCTTAGCTGCCTCTTATAATGTTGAGTTTACCCTAAATCCAAAGCCCTAGATCTCCAAAGTGATCAATGGTTGAGATTAGATCTCACCAACACTTTAGATCAATAGCTAGGATTTAATTTAATTCACTAATGCCAAATACTTAGGCATTTAATTAAATTAAACTCGATTAATTATAAGAAGGCATTCACTTTAATAATTACTTTTATTAAAGTGAATTTCCTAAGTCTTGAGAGGCATTAAGGACGAATTCCACATGTTAGACACAAAATTGATATGGAAGTACATGTTCGATGCTACAAACATCAATACTCCCTCTTAGCGAGGAAGGTACTTCTCGAAGAGCCACCTGGAATTGGTTCTCCCTCAGACCCTTGCACAATGTTGCACACATCATCCTGCACACTGGCGTCCCTCCAACCCTATTGGTCAGTTTCTCGCTGAAGTCTCGAAATCCATGACGCTACACATTAATGCCCTGAAGTATGGACACTTCTTCGAAGGCCTGCTCTCCCTATCTGTACTTCTAGGAGCCTCTTCCTGCTCCTGAGCATTCCATCAATGTCAGCTCATACCAACTTGATCTCCTGACAGAACTGGAAGGGGCTAACTCGCTCTTCCCATCTGAAGGTTGACTCCTCTCACTGTAAGTCTATGAACTATGCTCACCCTTCAGAGCCTCTTGCTCCTCGTCCTCTGTCACTGACATCAATCCATGATCCAAGATCCCCTTGGATCCACCTACAAGCTTGCCCTGCAACATGTATACCTTTCCCTCTCTAACACCAAGAAGTCGAGCTTAGTCTATGTCAAATCCCCTTGACCGAATAAGAACCCGACCATCCTCGAAAGAGATGGCACATCCACTGTCCTCCATTGTCGATACTGAGAGTAGATTCATTTTAAGCTCTAGAACATACAACATATCTGCCACCTCCAGAGAACCTCCTGACTCCAGTTGGAACCTGACTGTCCCAACTCCCTCTACACCACACTTGGCATTGGTACCAAGCTCCACATGTAGATCTGAGTTCGTCTCTGACAAACTGGTGAACAACTCATGTGTTCCCGTCATGTTTTCTATCCGCTGAGAAAAGAAATACCGCCAACTCCTACAGCCTCGTGTGACTTCTATGGCTCAGATCTCCCTAGATCTGTCGTTGTTATCAGATATGTTTGTTGTTGCCTTGCCCACTTCTCTTCTCCTTTGGACTAAACAAATCTCTAGGTGAAGGTCTTTCTTCACCCCTTGCTAAGATCTCCTTGAGCAAAGAGTCTTTTTCTCTATCTATGAGTCACTGACTACAATAGATCTATCGTCCCCTAATCTTTGGATGAAAGTCCTTCTTCACCCATACGAGATCCCCTTAAGTCACAATCCTTCATGACTCAAGCACTTGAGCAAAAGTTCTTCTTTGCTCTAAAGTGGATGACTCAAGCACATAAGCAAAATTCCTTCTTTGCTCCTGTGTTTTCTTGTGGCCTAGATCTCTAGGTAAAAAACCTATCTGAGATCTCCATGCTGGCTACCCAAACCCCTGTTCAGAATTATGCCATTACCCAACATAAATTTTTTGTTGCTTGGACTTTGTTGCTCGTTGCCTAGACTCTGTTTCCCGTTGCCCGTTGTCGAGACCTGGTGTCCATGCCTTCTGTGGTTTTCTTGAGGCCCTTGTGGCCTGCCCGCGCTCTCTGTGGTTGCCCAGCAGTCTCTACGGCTGCCCTGCGACTCGATGGCTTCCCTCACACCTACTAGTGATTGTTGCGGCTTGGCCCACGCCTTGGTGGTTGTTCACGTCCCTATTGGCGGTGGCTCTGCTGTAACGACTCCGCTAGGTGTTGGTCTGCAATGACTGGCTCTCTACTGGCAGTCTCTACAACTGCGGCGGCTGGCTGGCTGCAGTGGCTAGCTGCTACGGTCTGCAGCCTGCAATGGTTGCCTCTCCTTTGCACCTAGCGACTACACCTATGTCGCTCCCTTGCTCACATCTACCAGCGCTCACACTTCTGCAGCTCGAGTCTCCACCATCGTCGGCCACTCCCTATCGCTGCTACTTCTGCCACTCATCCCACGTGGCCTCACCTGCAACCACTTTCTCCCTCAACACCCATGGATCCTTGCCTGTTGTTCTGCTTTTTTTTTCCAACAGCCCAACCCCTTGACAAAGAGCTCCACGAACGGCTTCTACAACACCTACGTCATACGACAACGGTTGTACGGCTTGTACGACGGGCGTACGACCTTGCCTTTTTTCTTTTTTGAATTTTTCTCACAGACTTGTGGAAAACAAAATTTTCTGCACAACAAAAGATCACAATTTTTGCACTTGGTTCTTCCTCAAAGTCTTGGCTCCAATACAATGTTAAATTTCAAACCCATCACCCAACAATTTATTTCCTAGCAAACCCTCAATGTAATAAACTTATTAAGCAGATTTACTGAATAAAAAAACACAGCTGAGTTTTAACAATTTAAATAAATAAATCAGCAAAAGCACAAACACATTTGCACATGCAATTTTTGGATAAAAACCACTAAGGGAAAACCAGTACTGTGATGATTTTATTATTATAAAATCTGGGCTCCCGTCTTGGGATAATGGCCCACCTAAGGAAAAATACAAAACAGCAAGAATAGCCTATCACACCTCAAGATTTGTCCTTCGATCTTGCTGGCCACTACTTCCTTTGCTGCCCCTTGCTCTCTTCCTCGGACCCTGCCCCTACACACTTTGATAAAAGTCCTTCTCCACCAAATCAATGAGATCTCACTCTATGCGTGTCTCCTCCTCTCACCTTAACTTCCTTTTATAATGTTGAGTTTACCCTAAATCCAAAACCCTAGGTCTCCAAAGTGATCAATGGCTGAAATTAGATCCCACCAAGACTTTAGATTAAAGGCTAGGATTTAATTTAATTCACTAATTCCAAATACTTAGGCATTTAATTAAATTAAACTCAATTAATTATAAGAAGGCATTCACTTTAATAATTACTCTATTAAAGTGAATTTCCTAAGTCTTGAGAGGCATTAAGGACGACTTCCACATGTTAGACGCAAAACCGATGTGGAAGTACCTGTCTGATGCTACAAACATCAACATGAGTGAAGCCTCAACTCAAGACTATAAGAACCTATTTGTTGATCATAAAGCCTCCTTGTCCCCCAGCGTCCCAGAATTTCGTCCTAAGGTTACTAACCTCATCAAGGAAAGCAAAAGCACAATCAAGACCCAAGAAGACAAAGTGATTGAAGGGGAGATGATATAGAATGAATAGTATACGCATGAGGAAGTCATAGGATTAACCCCAAGGGTTAGCTCAATTGGTAAGACACTCTCGTGCAAAGTCCACAGATGTCCCAACTTTCAAGAGCCGTTACCATCAGGTCCTTTGGGGTTACCAGTCGCCTCTGCAGCTGGCAGTTGATCTTCCATCCATCTGGAAATTCGGGAGAAGATGGGGAGATTCTCCATAAAGCTATTTCTTCGAAAAAAATGAGAGACATAGGATTATATGTTATATCTCTTTTGGCACTCACTATGTACTCTTTTCTTTCTTTTGCAGTTATCCCAAAGATGCTTTAGCACTCCTAATGCTCACTCATCTTTGTACTTTTTATAGTCCCATTGGCCAGTTATGGCCACTAGTAGACATTAATATTTAAATTAAAACATGCTTCACACTTGATTCATCATGGAGGTAAAAATGTAACAGTTTAGCTAATGGAAAATACAACTGCTATTTACTGCACCATCAAATGCTGTCAAATCTCAACAGACATAATAGTTCAAAGTGTCACTTCATCTAAGATGCATTCACTTTCAGAATGACACAAGAACCATGTTTAATAGAATCACTTAGTTCTGTGAAGATTTTCAGATATTAATCGTTGCTGGCAATGATTAGTACATTGTGTTTTTCTATGTAATATAAGACGGCAGATTTTTTACCAAAAAAGAAAGATAAAATATTTTAGGATGGCATGAGCAAAGACTGAATCAATTCACAACTTTCAATGCATTCACAAGTTTAGAGCACTTTTAGAGATCCTCATCACTGATATAAATTATTATATTTTTGTATTTCTGCTAAAGATGCAGTGTTCAAGGAAATTAAATAAAAACGTCCTATGCAACTTCACTATTGACAAATTGTGTACATTTACTCACCATTAACCATATCATGCCGAAGAAGCTGACGAATCATATTAGGATCAGATGAATATGGCATATAATACTTCTGTGCCCAAGGATGGGGATGGTCAGGAACATCAAATCGAGCAGAAGCACACCATGGCCGTGCAGAAGGAAGGATTGTTGCTACAAATGTCATAACCCTGAGAAGTCGACCAATAGCCATCGTAAACATATACCTGGCTCCAAGCCCCAGTCCAGGAGCTTTAACACAGTCAAACAAAACAGAGAATGCTAGCATCAGGAATAACATCAAGTAGTGGTGTAGACCAATAAGGGGAGCCCTTAACACTTGTACAATTGTCAATGGAAGCCTCTCATTCAAGGCCAAAAATAACCACTGTCCTGTGTCAGGAAGAGGAGGTGCTGTCCTGCGCAATAGAAGAATCACGATTCGTAAGTTAAAATTTAAAAGAGCTTCAGCTAATAAAAATAAACAAACTTAAAGACTAAATGATCCAGTGATGCAAGAAAAGATGGAGAAATAATAATTAAACCTTTCTCAAAGATTGTTTGCCTTCTCTAACTCTAACAGCAAATCAAGTATTAATATGCACCAGTGTACAAGAAACTTTCAGAACGTAATGATCCCAACTAGGATAGGCCAGAGTATTAGGTTACTGCCCACGAATTTTTTGTTGTTTCTTTATGGGAAATTTGTCAAACACGTTGCTTAATGCAATTAACAGCTTATTACAACAGTTTGCATTTAAAGAAATTAATATCGTCAAACATATTGCATGCATCCATTACACAGAAATTGGAGAAGATAATCCTGGCATCTTATTATGGTCTGGAAACAGCAATACAATGATTTCTAATGGCTGTAAAGACAGCTGAAAAATACCCCTAACAAACAAATCTAAGGGCTGCAAGGCAGCTGCAAGAACACTAAGCAAAACACTGCAAGAACCTGGTAATGATGCCAATGCTTTTTCAATAATGCTGGAGCTCTCCAAGCCTCCCACGATTCTCTAACTGTCAAACCGGCTGCAGACTCCACAGAACTGCTACAGGCCCTACAGCCCCTCCTCCAAACCCCTCGATCCACCAAAAAGGGTGCTCGGCTCCCTCACAAACCCCACGGCTCTGCTTGCAGGCAACTCGGCCCTTCAATTCAGCTCGGCCAATACCACAGACTGTCTACAAATGCACACGGTCTGCTGAGATTACCCATGGCCTCCTTCTGCTGCCCCTAGCGACCCTTTTCCAAGCTTCGATCTGCGAGAATGAGGATAGGCGGCTCCTTCATCTGTCTCACAAGCTCACGATTCTGCTGCTGAGTAAATCGGCCTCTCCATGGGTCCCCTTTGAACTCTCCAAGTGATGAAAAACCCCTCACAGTTTATGTTAGATCTGCTAGTGAATGAGGCGGCCTCCTCTAGAGGACTCTACGAACCCTCCAATGGTGCCACAAGTCTGCAAATAATAGGATCAGTCCCTCCCTTGGTAGATCGATATCCTCTCCAGCTGAAGTTGATTGATAAGATGAATTGCTATGGAAACCCCAGGTGGATTTCCCCAAAGGTCTAGCTCGGGTGGATATTGCACCACCACCAGATAAGAAGTGGAAGGGTTTTGCTAAACCCTAACGAAACAATAGCTCCAAGAGTGCTCAAGAATGAGAGATCAAATCATAATCCAAAGTGAGAGGCTACCCCTCTTTTTATTCATCCTATGAGCCTTCTAGATCTTTCCCTCCTTTGACCAAATCAAACCCTTGACTTATTTCCCCTTTAATTATTACTTAAACGTTAAAAAAAAAATTTAATGCTTAAGTAGGTAATAATTTTATTTAATGTCATTTTGTAATATTTCCCCACCCAAGTGACACTAAACAAACCCCCGTGACTCCCTTTTTTCATGCTGACTATATAGTATAGCCTACGGGAGTCGTATAGGCTACTAAGTCATCTTCTGTCATGATCAGTTGGGAGGGGACATTACACAAAAGCCCCTCTCATTTGAAGTAAAGGGATAAAATCAATATTAAATTATACATTTTGTGGGAAGTATGAGACGAACATGTCAATTGGGTCTAGCTCGAGTGGGAGAGGAGTGTTATCTTCCACACCCAGGTTCAAATCTCACTTGTGACATGTTCGCTCTTTGAGCCGATTGTTGACTGGGGCTCTTCATGAGATAATTGTTGATTGAGGATGGCAAGGTACCAGCAATCTCATTCTTTCCTACAGGCTCTAGGATGGGAGCATGGCAACATAGAAAAAAGAAACCATGTGAGGAATAGGAAGAAAGAGCAATTTTCTCAAGAAAGATATTTCAAATCTGCAAAATTGAGAACACATAATAAAGTTTAACAGGTATTTCCTGTAGGTACTCAAAATGAGGAAAAACACAAGCAATGTGAGTTGCATTAAGACAGCTATCGATTGCATAAGCACCAAATAGACCTAAACACTTGTGCTACTTTGTGTTCATTGTATCTGCTTTTAGCTTGTTATAATTTACAGATGTTCTTACCAGTTTGAGGATTATATATCGATTTGTAAGTGTTTAAAGTACACAAATATAGAAGTTTCAGCACTACTTACCTGCTGTATCCAATTCTGGCAAGCAGGTTATTATGACATGGGACAACGTATATTTATCAGTAGCTGGTAAGCTAACTGCCTTTGACAGATTTCTAGCTGTTGGCCATGTCTTGTATTTCTCTTGCATTTTCCCTTTGATACCAGGCTACAAAAAGTGAGATCCTTCACAGGTTCCTATAGAGAAAACAAGTAGGACGAAGAAGGGCTCCCATTAGTAGCATAGGATGTATACACTCTCACTAGAGAGAACAGGGGATTGAGTTTTGATTGATATCCAAGCGCTGTAGAAATTTCAAAAATCTGCCCAATCAGAAATTTCCACCTCACTTCAATGCAGTTATAGATTTATCACATAGAACTTTCAGCCTTCACTGAACTTAAATATTCAGAAGTACACCTACAAATATCTCAAATCTGTCCACCACTAGTCTAGGCAAGTTCAAGTAGATAAACATCAGATAATATTTCCAACACTAAATCAATGCAATAGCCCTTAGGGCATGATCTAATCAAGTATGCAGATCTGAAAATTACATTAATTAACAGCGGAAAAATAACAGCACGTTTCAGATCTAAAGTTTCAACTAAGGCATGCCAAATCACTCAACATCTCAGCCTTGCTGTCCCAATAATTCACCATATCAAAACAGCCATGAAACTTGCTCAAAATTTTAGCATAAGAGTCTATGAGACTTTCAACTATTATGCACTTGCACATGTGCCCATTCAACTGTTGCAAAGTGTCTTATGAAAGATGTTTTTCAAGCATTGCCCAAAGGAGGCCACATTTCCTAAATATTTAAGCCTTGCACTACCGTGTTGGATGGAGCATTGTCTAGAAGAGGAAAAATTAATCATCGCGATCCATTTTATTCTACATATCTTTAGGAAGGAACATAAGTAATTGGAAAGCCTGGTAGAAAAGGGAGAAATCCGATAAATAATAGCTTCAGAAATCAAACATCCAAAGGTCTAACTTCTATTTTTTTTTTCAGCCAACAAAGATCAGGGCTCAAATGTAACTTTGTGCTTATATAAAGAGAATATCTTATCATATATGCAAACTCATTACAATCTAGAAAGAACATTGCAGGTTATTTTGTTTTTACATTATGCCACCTTTAGACTCTCTTTAGAGTTCCTTGGTGTTGATGTTTTTGTAGCATCGGGAGGTATTCCCACATTGGCCTTGGTGTCGGGCATGTGGGAATTGTTGTTGGCACTCACATTGCACTTTTCATTTTGTGAAAACCCCTTGTATATTGAGTTGGGGCTTCACACCCATACGGAGGAATAAACAATTCTAATTTAATGTTGAGTTTAGAAGGGGTTCTTAAACTCACTCATTAGACTCCTATAAAAGGAGAGGCAATGTGAGGAGACACCACACATCTCAATGTGACATTATGGAGTTGGCATAAGTGAGTGACCACTTGTGCCAAGGAGATTGGGAGGCAAAAATTCGGCAAGGAAATTCTTCACTTTGGCAAATCTGGCCTAGGGTTCTTGGACATTCTTTCTCTATTTTTACCAGCCAAGGAGGAGGTCACACATGTGAAGCTACACGTGGGAGTAAGAACAGAAACAGGCCGCATAGTCCTTACCATACGTGTGACCATACAATCCATACAAGTGACGTCAGCAGTACGTACAGTCCGTATAGGTGATTTCAGCAGTCCATACAGTCCCTACAGGTGACATCAGCGGTCGTACATGTGATGTCAATAGGCCGTACAGCAGGTTTGCAAGTTGGAAGGGATTTTTCAGAATTTGCTGGAAGTTGTAATTTTGTCACGAGGACTGTTTTTGTCCTCGGAATTACTCAATCTGAAAATTTTACAGAATAGATATTTTGTGTCTCATATGTATGGATGATTTATCTCTAATCCTTGTACTCCTGCTATAATTTTGTCATAATTTCAATGTAAAATTATTCAATGATAACAACCCGAGTTTACTGTTTGAGGTCACTTGGAAGTAATTTTCAGATCTGAAATTGTATGCATTGAATGCTTAAAAATTGACATGGTATCAGAGCATAGGCTCTAGAAAGAGAGGGATTCATCTCTTGAGACACAAGTTGTTGCAGATTTTTTGTTGCTGCAGATTTGTGCTCTTGTTTGGACACGATGGTGAGCACTCTAAGAGTGGAGGAGAGGTTGGAGGGGGCCACTAATTTCCGGGCCTGGAAGGCTAGGATCCTTTTGATCTTGGAAGAGAATGATCTCAAAGAGTATATTGAGATGGTGATTCCAAATCCAAAGGATGCACAGGGATTGGCAGCCCATAAGAAGAGGAAAGTGAAGGCCAAGCGGGTGTTGTTGGATTCTGTGAAAGATCACGTGATTCCTCATATTTCCGAGAAGAAGACAGCAAATGCTATGTATGACGCTTTGGTGGGCTTGTACCAAAGTGGGAATGCAAGCCGGAAGTTGATTTTGAGGCACCAGCTCTGATCTGTTGAGATGTCCAAATCATATATAGTTGCTAGCTACCTCATGAGGATCACCCAGATTTGTAATCAGCGTGTAGCCATTAGTGAGGCAGTTGATGGCACAGAGTTTGTGAATGTGGCATTGAATGGTTTTCTCGAGTCCTGGGAACCATTTGTGCAAGGGATTTGTGCACGAGAGAAGTTGCCATCATTTGAGACTGTGGATCGATTGCATCCAGGAAGAGGCTCGGATAGAATCCAGGAATCGCAAGCAAAGAGGTAGTGATAATAAGAACCTGGCCCTAGCTGCTCATGTTAGGAAGGGTAAAAGAAATGGTTCTCCAAGGAGAGAGGCATCTCCAGAACAAAGGAAGAAGAAGGACCTTAACAAAGTCAAGTGTTTTTCTTGTCATACGCCAGGTCACTATGCTTTACAGTGTCCACAGCAGAAGAAAGGGAGAGGGAAGCAACAGGCATCATCAACGAAGGTGGATGAGGTTGCAGATGGGTTTCAGAGGGAGTTCTTATTAGTCTCCTCTCTTTCTAGTACAGTTTCCGACAGTGGGATTTGGTTGGTGGATAGTGGAGTCACATGTCATATGACAGAAGCACGGGATTTGTTCAAGAGCTTCACGGAGTCTGACTCAGATTTGTATGTGCAACTTGGTATGGATACCAAGCATGCAGTGCAAGGATCTGGAACAGTGTCATTCTGAATGGAGTCGAGAGATGTGTTGAGAGTGACGAATGTGCTATGGGTACTTGAACTCGGAAGAAGTGTACTCTCAGTCTCAAGGATTGAGACAAAGGGATTTGATGTAATGTTCCAGGATGGATAGGTGTTGATCAAGCCCAGAGGATCTAACTCAGACACAACAATTGTTCTTGGAGTTAGAGAGAGCAACTTGTACACGCTAAAGGGCCAACCTATGCGAGTTATGGCAAGCAGCAGCCAAGTGGAAAAGAACAAGAAGCAGGTAGCTTCGAAGGTTGTGCAGACTCAGAGGAAGTCAGACTTCAGAGGGAGAGTCAGTCATCCAGAAGAAGTCAACCTTCAGGTTCAAGTGGGAGAGAGGAGTCTTCCAAGACTATCAAGAAGGTGTCATGGGTTGAGATGGCCAGGCAAGATGCTCAGAAGCAAGAAACTTCTAGGACCAGGGTGTCTTCCAAGAAGGGTCCATGTCATACACGGGGATTTGCTTATGTGTCAGAGGGAGCAGTTGTAGGAGAGGATCCAATGTGGGAGGTAGAACCACTTCCAATGCGGGAGACAGATCTACTTCCAGGTTATGGTGGATGGAATACCTACCTCACTAAGAGGAGTGTTGATGTTTATGTGGCATCAGGAGGTATTCCCACATTGGCCTTAGTGTCGGGCATGTGGGAATCGTTGTTAGCACTCACATTGCATTTTTCATTTTGTGAAAACCCCTTATATATTGAGTTAGGGCTTGGTTGGAGCTTCACACCCACATGGAGGAATAAACAATTCTAATTTAATGTTGAGTTTAGAAGGGGTTCATAAACTCACTCATTAGACTCCTATAAACTGAGAGGCAATGTGAGGAGACACCACACATCTCATTGTGACATTATGGAATTGGCATAAGTGAGTGAGCACTTATGCCAAGGAGATTGGGAGGCAAAATCTCAGCAAGGAAATTCTTCACTTTGGCAAATCTAGCCTAGGGTTTCTGGACATTCTTTCTCTATTTTTTTCAGCCAAGGAGGAGTCCGTACATGTGAGGCTACACATGGGAGGAAGAGCAGAAACAGGCCGCACATGTGAGGCCATACAGTCCGTACCACACGTGCAACTGTATGGTCTGTGACTCTGTATAGTCTGTACAAGTGACATCAGCAGTCTGTACAAGTGATGTCAGCGGTCCGTACAGGTGACGTCAACAATCCATACAAGTGACATCAGCAGTCGTACAGGTGACATCAGTCAGCTATACAGCAAGTTTGCAAGTTGGAAGGGTTTTTCCAGAATTTGTTAAAAGTTGTAATTTTGCCAGGAGGACTGGTTTTGTCCTCAGAATTACTCAATCTGAAAAATTTACAGAACAGATATTTTATATCTCATGTGTATGGATGATTTCTCTCTGATCCTTGTGCTTCTTCTATAATTTTGTCATAATTTCAGTGTAAAATTATTCGGTGATAACAGCTTGAATTTACTGTTTGAGGTCACTTAGAAGTACGTTTCAGATTTGAAATTCTATGCATTGAATGCTTAAAAATTGACACTTGGAACCCCCTTTTTAATGTATAAACTCACTTGTCCACAGTGGCGCAATGCTATCAAATATCTTAATTTGAGAAACAGGACTCTTTGTCACTAAGTTGTATACAGGTCTGCAAAACCTTTCATATTCCTTTTTCTATTGGGTATTGAGTATAGCATAAGAGTGTATTAGACTTTTGTTGAATTTAATGCAGTTGCAAGAGCCATTCTCCTGGAGGACGGAATAAGACACTAGTTGTGGACTAGGGCCCCCAGCTCACTCCTGGGGTTTCTTGGTATGAGACCAAGCAGTGAGTGCCATGGCAAAAGACCCTTGTGAGGGCCCTCAGTAGATGACTAGGGTTCTTGGTCTAGGACCAAGCAGTAAAAACCGTAGATGTATTCTAGGGCCCCTGGATGTGTTCCAGGGAATCATTGCCCTGTGCTTGGATTGATCCTTGGATGTGTTCCTTGGTGGTTGATATACGTCCCTAGATGTGTCTAGGGCCCCTGGATGTGTTCCAGGGAACCCATGCTTAAAACATGGGTTGATCCTTGGTCTTATACCTTGGTGGATAAGACCCCAAATGTGTTATGGGACAACCTGGTCTTTGACCAGGTAGATCTTGGTGTAATACCAAGATGTGTTGATGTGTGATCCTCTTCCTCTCTCCCGGGATGGTCCATGGGACCTAGGAGAGCCTATGAAGATGGGCATGACCACATTGTGTGATGTACCCCCTTATGCAGTGATGATAAAGTTTATTGGTCACCTTGAGATTTATATGGACATGTTTTGCCACTAAGAAATCCCCCCTTGTCTTTCCTAACCTCGTGATTGATCTTCACCCTTGGTTTATGAGTTTGGGTGTGAGTGGGGTTTTAATTTTGTACTTTGGGGTTTTTGTAATGTTAATTTAGAAATATTAATTAATATTTAAATTGACATATTAATTTAATATTTATATTAAATAATATGTCAAAATATTAATTATTATTTTATTAACCTAAACCCTATCCTAAAACTATAAATTAGAACCTTACCCTCACTATTCCTACACACACTCACTACTACTCCTCTTCAAGATTGCGGCTACCTCGGTAATAGTCTATCTCGGTTGTGCGGCCTCCCTAACTGGACAGTCTCCCTCAGATTTGCGGCCTCCTTTGCTTCAAGTTTCAGTTCTGTTTTTTTCTTGTGCTGGAAGGTTATTTCTTGGAGCTATTTTCTTGGAGGTTACCTGCTGAAGTCTTCTCTGCTGCCAGGACTGTCCTCACCTGCAGATCAGCCTTATTCTAGGCTGTCGTCCCCTTCCTGTAGGCTGCTGTCCCTCTCCTGTAGGCTGCCGTCCCATTTCTTATGTGCAGATCTGATCTAGAAGGAGCCACAGCCATTTTCCTGGGCTCCCTCCTTAGCTGCCTTACCTCTGCTAGCTGCCAGGTGAGAGGTTCTTGTGGCTTGCTGTCCCTTTACTGAGAAAGGGGACTTGTGGACTGTGTGATCTTCTCTCTCATACATCAGATCCATCCCTGTGTGTTGTTGAATATAAAGGGTTGTTGTTCAAGTAAACTATTTGGGGTTTTTGTCACCTATTCCCTGGGGTTTTCTCTTTTGGCATAACAGTCTTATGTTCTCTTTGACAGAGATCAAACCCTAAGTGGTTGATCCATGAGCCTAAACTAGATCTGAGCATTTTACAGAGGTTTACATTCACTTGTGTGCCAAGCTCTTCTCTCATTATTCAAGAGGTAAATTTCAGAGGTAAGTTTCAGTTGCATTTGCTTCAGTTTTGATTTACTTGTTTAGATCTACTAGTTTTACTGTACATGCTCAGAAATATTTGTTGTTTCAGATCTATAATTGATTGTTTCAGATCTACTGTATTTCTTATTTGCCTCTAATCAGAAATCTTTATTTAGATCTGTTGTGTGCTTGCTGATCTAGTAAACAGAAAAATTTGAAAAGTATTATTTTTGTTATTTTCCCTATTTCTAACAACTTTCAACTATTATGCACTTGTACATGTGCCCATTTTTTAAATGTTGATAAATGTCTTAGGAAAGATGTTTTTCAAGCATTGCCTATAGAAGGACACATTTCCTAAATATTTAAGCATTGCACGACTGTGTTGGATGGAGCATTGTCTACAAAAGGAAAATTAATCATCGCAATCCATTTTAATCTACAGATCTTTAGGAAAGGATCTAAGTAATTGGAAGGCCACTTAAAAATGGAAGAAATCTGCAAAATCATTGTTTCAGAAATCAATCGTCCAAAGGCTTGATTTATTTTTATATTTTGAGCTGGCGAAGCTCAGGGATAAAATGTAACTCTGTGCAAGACACTCACGTTCTCAAAATGGCTTGGGAGATCCACACCCTCTGCAAAGGCACATAACGCTTGGACAGAAGTTTGGCTTGTAGTATGTACAATGAATTGTATTTCTGACTGATTACAAAATACCTCAGGGAGAAAATGCTAAAATCCTTTCGAGTCGGGATTCTCGCATCCTTAGTTAGGTCAAGGTGAAAATTCCTCTCACGTCTACAATATCTTGAGAATTAAGTACCAAAAGCAATTGGCCGTCCTTGCACTATGTTAAAGTTTTTTGCCAACAAGATCATCACCGTCTTCTTAGAATTTTTTAGCCACTATGCCACTAGATAAGCAGGCAGTTTACAATCTAATTTTTCTTTTCCTGAAAGTGCTTCCTTTAAATTCAATAGAAGCATTATAACTGGCCCAAAGAGGTCAGGCACCACAAGCAGCCCACTTCTGCAGGCAAAACAGGGCAAACCATTAACGCAAGCACTTCCGTTCAGCTGAACTGTCGCAACAGGGGGTACTATTAATCAAATTTAGTGAGAACTTGCAACTGGCCGCAACCACCTATTCGAGTCTCAGGGGGGCGGGGGGGTGCGGGAGGCGGTTTGGGGGGTGTTGGATTAAACCTTGGTGGGTGACCCAACATGCCATCACTGAAACACGACCCCTTTAACGTTTGCAATCTAAATTGCTTCTGAAAGATTGTAAAAACTTAGATTGGGCTCATTGAAAAACAGCCACTCGCATACTAAGCCAGCAAGAGTGGTTCTGTTCCAGGTTCTATTTGTAATTGCCAGTAGTCTTCGTGTTTGCCTTTTTGAATGGAGCAAACCCCCCTGGATACAATTGTAATGCATTGAAACAAAAGTTCTGAGCTTTTAAAAAGTAACCACTATAATCCCCGTGGGATTGACTGAGCCAGTGAGCATCAACTTTGAGTTTGGCATTGAACAATTGACCACTAACAACGGATCAGGCATTGCCTGATCTCTGATCTACTTCATGCCCAGTTTATTGCTCGCAATATAACACTTTGGAGAAAATATATTCAAATATTTGTGCAGCAAAAGAGCAGAAGTGAGAGGGCATAATAATAGAGAAATGAATGACAAGTACCTGTGCCAGTCGAGGCCAAGGACAGCAGTGACGAACTGTACAGAGATGGCCTCCAGAGCCAAGGCTAAGACCAAGAATAGCAACGATCCGACGAAGGGTAGTGCGCTCTGGAGCTCGGTTGACCAGTGGGGGTAGAAGGGTGCTCGGCAAACGGCTGCAAGTGCGAGAACAGACCACAGAATTGGTTGAAGAAAAGCGTGCCATGAAGGTGCTATTCTTCTCAAGTAGTCTACGCCCACATAACAGATTGCTGCTACTCCTAAACCTCCTCTCAATATTGAGAACCCAAGCCCAGATCTGGCCATTGACTGTCAACAAGATGTGAGGAACCCAAGTCAAGTCAAGTCAAATCAAGTCAGATGCATTTGTCCTGTGAAAATCATCAGTTGTGAGGTTTTATCGAGTAAGTGCACTTCTGACAACACTTGGAATTGCAGGAATACCAGTACCGTCCAGAATTGAAGAAATACCAGTACCATATCTATTATCGTCGCTGATGGTTACACAGAAATTTGAGCGTCCATATTTCATATATATGTATTAATTACAACATAATCTCAAATAAACCGTTATTTCCCTTTGTTTGCGTCACAAAGGGAAGACAAATAGTCTGACCTCTGTATACAGCGAAGGACCAGGATAAAATTTATTTAAAATACGCAATGGACTTTATTGGAAATCATGGTTTTGCCTCTATTATGGTTTAATCTAGGTGTGGGTGAGGGCTAAGACGATATCCCATTTTCACCAACTCAAGCCAATTAACCTCTCATGAAAAATATATAAATATTGAAAACAAATTAAAAACAAAATAGAAAAATAATAATTTTAAGAATATTCTTATTTCATACATAGAAAAATAATAATTTTAATAATATTATAAATATTCAAAACAAATTAAAAATAAAATAGAAAAATAATAATTTTAATAATATTAGTATTTCATACATAGAGCTTCTAGTATTCCCTTACTAAAATTGAAAAATTACTAATTTGAAAATCCTTAAAGTTCTTATTAGAGAGTCCTCTAGAATTGTGGAATCTAAGAAACTCAAACTTCATACAAATCTCTTCAGTACTAACGAAGTAAACTAAGCTTTCCACAACTAAGCATGAGTATAAAAGGCCAATGTTATCATGAACAACATCTAAGATATAGAAGATGGAAAGAACATGTTAAAGCTAAGAGTGATCTAATTAAGATGGTATTATTGCAAGTGCCAAAGATTAACAAGAGTGCTTCAATCAAGCAAACTATAAGACTTGCCCACATGCTCATGGGGTCAACAATTCAACAATGTTCCAAACACCACATGAAACTGTATGGTTTCCTTATCATGAAAGCATCTTTTGTGACACATGCACAAAATGAAGCAATAAATAAGTGATGCTATTAAAAAAGATCAAGAAGACACTATGACTAAAATCAATCAATCAATGGAAAGAATGGTGAGGATTGTATGGGTGTATAGTGAATGAAAATAAATGATAAGATTTTCTCGAGCTAGAGCTCAACTATCCTCATGGTCAATCATCAATTCAACCGCAAGTAGTCTTCATAGTGGGTGCCAATCTCAAATCCTAGTATCTACGCTACTTTATTGTAGAATTGTAAGAAGAACTTCTAGCATATCAATATTTGTGGGAATAAGAAAGTCAATATCTAAATAAACAGTGAGAATGTCTCTAATCACCATGATTAGGATGTTGATGATGTTGAGATGTTGAAGGTGAATTATCTAGTTTTGGATGATCAAAAGGCTTAAGATATGGTTCTTGCATATCCACAATAGTAGAAAAAGATGGTGCAAGGTCTGATTCTTGTGAATCAATATTAGTAGATGAAACATGTTGGTTTGCATCAAGCAAAACAACTTTAAAATATCCAATATCTACTCTTATGAGTCTCTTCTTAGGCTCAATAGGAATAATAATACCATGTCCATGCTTACCAATTAGACGACCCTCTAGATCCCATCTAACAAAGTAACTTGGAACCAATGTACATTTAGTATGCTTTTCAAAATCAAGAAAAGACAACTCATCAATGGGTAGCAATGAACCCTAGTGGGTTAGCTCAATCTATTCGAATGGAAATTTAAAGATAGAGTTTGCCTTGAGGTCTCTAGTTATTGTCCCATTGAGGTTCAAGTTTGGCTAAGCCTTGCTAGGTTATTATCCAGTGTTGCCACTAGTGATTGAGTTGCCCTTCATCTCGATATTCTAGGTAAGAGTGGGGGATCTTATGAGGTTTTCCTTGGAACAAAAAAAAGAAACAGGGAACGGTGCATGAGAGGAAATTACATTAGAAGTGCTCTAAATATCTTTTGATAATCCAAATACAAAAAATATCATAGTATCCTCCCAAGGCACCCTCCATATAGGCAACAATGTATTAGTTCCACTGAGGATGAACATACTTTAAGGTTTGAAACGTTGAGAGATTCAACACTAATCTCCACCATTTGGAATGTATGTATACAATCACGTGTTTTATCTCTATCCATTTTCCCCATATCAAGTTCTTAGAACTTGTTGGCCTCCTCCTTTATACTCATACAATAATATTTCTCTCTCAACAAAGTATATATATTATCATGCTAAAAATGTCATGATCTATATGCAATTCTCAGATCAAATTCTCTCACATCAAGCCTTCAAGGATAGGCAATTATGTTCCCTTGAATGAATATCCATCTTGAACAAAATAAGATAAATGTCTTGTCTTATCATGGAATGTTGGATTCCTACATATATGCATAACTTGAACAAAATCTCTAGTGTTGTTATACAAATCATTGACCTACTTAGCCTAGTTGGTTAGCTCAATTGGTTTAGATTGGTGATTTCAAGGTGGTGTTCATTGTGAGGTTTACGGTTCTAATTGAGTTGAGGTTCGAGTCTAGCTAAGTCCCACTAGGTTACCAATTGCTATTGTAGTCAATGATTGAGTTTCCTTCTGTTCAAATATCTTGGAGAAGAGGGGGGGATCCCTTGAGGTTTTCATTGGGAAAAAAAGATCATTGATCTACTTAGATACATCTTTCATCTTTCTCATGTTACCTATTAGCGTTCTTCTATTAAGAGCATCTACAACCTTGTATTCTTTTCCTCCCTTGTGATTCACAGCAAATGTGTAGCTCTACAATAACTCTAACCATCTCATGTGTCCTTAATTCAACTTCAAATGTGTCATTTCACTTTAGGATCTAATGGTGTATGTACAAAATAAATTTCTTCAACAATAAATATTGTCTCCAATTCTTATATGCATGCCCAATAACATAAAACACCAAATCATATGTGGAATACATCTTTCTTGCATAGTTCATTTTTCATTAAAATACACCATCGACCTTTCTCCATAACTCAATATTGTATCAATAATAATCATGTTTACATATAATCTACTTAAAAAACTTTACTAACCTATAACAATGTTATCAATAAACACTTGTGTTTTCACCCTATTTTACAACTTTGAAAATTGTGCATACCCAAAAGAGCTTGTAAACAATGGTGTGTCAAAGATAACTTTTTTCTTACACAATTGTGCCAACCTTTCTATTGCTACAATAATTTGCAACCATCACTCATTATAAATGAATTATATATGTAAAAGATTGATGGAATTAAGGCAAGAGACTATAGACTTAGAATCTAGAAAGATACAGACTATATATGTAAAAGATTGATGGAATTAAGGCTAGAGACTATAGACTTGGAATCTAGAAAG
The DNA here is from genome assembly GCA_009831015.1 of Picea engelmannii. Lineage (NCBI taxonomy): Eukaryota > Viridiplantae > Streptophyta > Pinopsida > Pinales > Pinaceae > Picea > Picea engelmannii. The sequence continues at coordinate 299,233 of ML788485.1, forward strand.
TTAGAGACTGTATATTCTGAGACTAAGGTCAAAGATGGTAAAAATATGGGATATAGCCAAGAGACATGGAAATTGTCTAATATGGATGACTATATTGGACTTTGTAGAGACTGTATATTCTGAGACTAAGGTCAAAGATGGTAAAAATATGGGATATAGCCAAGAGACATGGAAATTGTCTAATATGGATGACTATATTGGACTTTGTTGTACTAATCATGGTTTTTTTAAGATAATGAAAATAAAAGTAAATGTGAATCACTTTAAAACTAAAACTATGTATTGTATGTGATGAATGTTGGCTTTTATCTTTTTATATAATATTTTTTTAATTATTTATATTTATTCTTATATGATTGCTATATGAAACTTTAAAACTTTTGTGTTATGGAAAATATTAGTATTTTTGTGTTTAATGTTGATAGTTTGAATTTTAATGTATAGATAATTTGTTTTGTTATTCATATAGGTATTTTTTAACTTGGATTTTGAAAGGTGTTTTAAATAAGACTAGAAAGATTTGTTTTAATTTCTTATGGGGTGGAAAATGAAAACGTAGTTGTATATCCTAGGCTAGATGGCAGGTTATAGCTTTGCCAAAAAAACAAGGGGGGATGTGGTTTAAGACATATTCATATTTTCGAGAGTCTCTAGTTGCAAAGAGCCTTTGGAATCTCATTTCAAAGGAAATTATATGGAAATATGTAATTCTCAATAAAGATATTGCTCCTACAACACTATTGGATTGGATAAGGTCCCCATAAAAATCTGCCAAGAATTTTTCAAATCATTTGAAAGCTAAGGTGCTAACTTTTCCTGTGATTATAGGGGTGGCAGGTGCAGGGGGAGTCTTTAAGATCCTGGAGGAAATCACACAGCTTTTTATGCTTGGGGATTGGGAAATATCTCAAACAATATTGTCGAGGCTTATGCCTTGTGGGAAGGAGTCTAGATTGTGAGAGAAAAGAGAATTTCTAAGATTGTGGTACTTGGTGACTCAATGATGGTAGCTTGAGCAATAATAAAAATATCAACGATGGGTAACAATGTCTTTAATAGTATCATTTCTTGCACACCCACCCTTCTTGCAAAATTTGAAGAAATAAAGATTTTTCACAACAAACGTGAATCCAACTCTTATATTGATTATTGGGCCAAGCTAGATCAAGATTAAATGAGGGTATTGTCATAATAAATGGGTTTAGGGGGGTTCTCCCTATCCCATAAATCGAAAGGCCTCGTTCATAAATGGGCAAGGAAAAGTGGCAGAATGTTTGGGCAGGTGGTTGTGTTGTGGTGTTGCTTGCACATATGAAAGACAGGGGAGAAGTTGTGATTATTCATTGCAATTTGTACGAAGGCAAATACAAATGTGGGGTTTCCCTGGTTATGGACCTCTTTTCATTCTAGAGGTGTGGCTTGGGAGTGCTCTATGGGAGTTTAGTGGTCTCATTTCTGGGTGGTTGTGATTGAGTGTTGTTGGGCTCAAGTGGATGTGGGAGCTAGACTTCACTCAATGTTGGACTTTGATTGGATCTCGACTAGGCCTCCCTTGGTCTCTAGGTTTAATTCATATGTTTATGCTCATGAAAGAAATCTCACTTTTGTTATTTTGGGTTTTAATTATGAAGGTTATCTCCTTCTTTATGTCTTCATTAAAGCTGGAATTGGGGTTTTATTGTGTGGGTCTATGTGGTTTGGAAACCCTAGTTGTTGATTGTCTCAAATAGGGATGGAACCCATTTGGAACGATGTTAAAAAAATTCTTTGTCGACACAAAGAAACTTCTTAGACGAACTGCTCGACACTTAACCACATTTTAGCAAAATTGGTGGATATGGAGAAAGTAGTTACCAACATTAACAACCTGCTCAGGGTTCAAACTTAGTGAATTGATGGATTGGAAATAGAATGTCATTATCTCAGGTCCTTGGTCTTGCCACAACGCTCATATTTGGTTTCAATTAACCAAGATGCAGTATTGTCCCACCACAAAGATAATTCAGATGGAGAACTTGGGGGTCGTGATATAATGCCTATGAAAGTGGAAAAAAACTCTCTCCCACTTGGGAGAGAGCAAGAAGTTCAAGATAATGAATCCATGCACTAGTAAATGTTTTTTTAAATAGTTTTTTTGTTGGGACAGTTTGTTAAAGAAGTCAACAGTGAATTTGTATGGAAATATTATCTGGAGAAGTATATGTTTTGTGTTATGATAGTAGTAGGAAAATATACAGGCCTTGAGCTGAATTTTGTAACTATGTTTGACATTGTTGTTTGCTTCAACACAACCCCCTTATACTAATACAATCTTTAGTTTCAGTTAAAAAAAAACTTTTCCTGTGATTGGAAATTGTCTAACCTAGAAGGTTGGTAACGGGGAAAATGTAAGGATAGGATTGGATCCTATTATGGGGTGTGGAGATCCAAGTTAGTGTGAGAAGGTATTTTATTCACAGGTGTCAGGTAAAGAAGGTTGGCTATATGATGTTAGATATAAGCCAAGAGGGAGACTTGTAAAGTATATTGTACTAGAATAAGACTAACAAGATGATGCAAGGGACCAGATAGATGTGTGAGATGAATAAGTTGAAGATATAGACAATGATGATGTTATTGTTGATGATATTGATGATGATGTTTTTATGGCCAATCCTTTCAATGATTCTAATCCTAGCGATTTAGATATTGAATTGGATGAAGAAGAAGATTAATTATGCTAAATATGTAATAATTTTTCGAAGGTGTGGAGACCTACTTGATAAATGATATTGAATTGTTCCAAGAGAAATATATATTGAATTGTTTAATTTTGAATTCATTGGTATTTGGTCAAAATATAGACAAACTAGAATTGCATTAAATAGAGCATAAATCAAATTTTAACTTTCTTTGTGTAAAGTTTATTCAAATTGGAAAGCATGTGACCTAATTCACCTAACTTAAAAGATGAACCAAATAGTTATTAGTATTTCACACTATAGATTTCATAAAATATGATAGTGATCTATTGTTTAGCTCATGTATGGAACCTTGCATACTTCCTATATCAACCTTCCCACTGCTTAATTATGCATGATTATCACATAATCCAACCAATTATTGGCATATCACAAAAGCTAAATAATGTAGAGTTGTCTACAATCCCACTTAAGCATTCATATGAGATGTAACACAACAGATAAACATGATTAGAGTATTTTTTACAAATATTAGGTGACTAAATAATGCCATTTTATGGAATGATTAGAGCTAATAGTTACTAGGAATGATTAGATGTCTCATTTTTAATAGAGGGAAATGCTAAGCATTAACCTAAGAAAGCTTAAAATGGTAGGTACTTACCTCTATGTGGCCTTTTTTTAAAAGTGTCAATTGATTTATATTCCCTTGTATCCTCTATCTTATGCTAAGTCCAGATATCTCCCTATTTTTCTTCTTTGTGTCTTCTTTCAAGGCCACATAACTAAAAGGAATTTTGTTATCCCAGTGTTGACATGGAATTGTTAGAAATGGTGAACCCTCCAAATACGAACACCTTCGTTGATTCTTTACTACTTCATCAGTTGCGGCCTAGTCCACCATTTGGACTTTTATAATAAAATAAATGAAATACATCTACTATGTTTTTTTTTCCTTGGGAAAAAATTGTGATTTTATTATATAAAACAAAATTACATTATATAGATGCACAAGCACATTTCATATACCGTAGTGGGTGATTGCAAAAAAAATACATCCTGAAAGGATCACACACAAGGACCTAATCCACCCAGATTGTAGAAAAAAATCCAAAAAAGAAATGCATCTACTTTGCTATGTGAAATGAAAATTAAATACTATCTAAACTAATCCCATGGGATCATAATAAAGAATGAATTTGACATTAAACAAAATGGAATAGTATAGAGAGTAGGGAGAATAGTCTACCAACCACAATCAACACCAAATCTCAAGGGCATGCTCTAAGAATCGAGGGTTGCTTCCAAAACGAGTCTTAGCTTCCATAACAACTCTCGACTTTCCAAGTGACTCTTGGTTTCTCAAATGCCTTTTGGGTTTCCAAGTGATTCTTGAAATTATTTTATCTCTCCTCTCTCTTTTCTCTCATTAAATTCTTATTTTTGTTAAAATTTTGTCTTTTATGACCATAACATTCAATCAACAAGCATACTGGTCATACTAGATTTATATAATTTATGTTGAGAGTATGTTTCACTCAACATCCCACCATTCACATTATAATATTTCCCACCCTTGGCTTGAGACTAGCCAACCTAAGTTCTACATTGGTCTTCTCACTGGCTAGCTTGTCACGTACATGCCTTAGCCTCTCGACTTGCTTTGTGGGGAGTACTCTGCAACTTGCAAGGATCACTTCATTGACTTCAGGGTTCTTGTTGGCAAGGATTTTCCTCAATCTATGATTTGCATGACCTTTTCTTTGAGTTATTTGAGGGCAAGCAGTTCTTCGTCAATGTAAGGTAGCTAGAGAGGTAGTGGGGGGGTGCCAAAGGGCCCATCGTGATAATAGTGGAGGCCATTCAATGTAAGGTGGACTAGGTCCATTATATTATTAAATAAGGCCCACTATGGTAGTTAGATATAATAAATGGGTAATTAGATATAATAAATGTAAGAGGACTTCTTAGAAGGTTCTACTTCTAGAAGATTCCTCCTCTAGAATGTTCTTAGGTGATGGTAGTATTATATAAAGGGGTTCAAGCAATGTAATGGGATATGAAGATAAGTATTGTATTTGGAGCTGAAGCTCATTAGGATGATTCCCCCTCGAAAAGGCAAGTGAACAGAAGAGGATCTCTTCCATAATAGGATCCATTGTATGGTGTTTCCCTACCTCAAGGGTTTGATGGTAATAGAGGAGATTTTGCATATTGTTCTTGTATATTTATTGTGGTACTTTTGTATTCAGTCTTTGTATATCTACTCAGGTTCTTAACAAGTGGTATCAAAGCACTTTCCTTGGCAGACATTGTGGGAAAATATTTTTTATTTTTGCAGATTTGTTTTGCAGAGAAGAAAAAAGAGGGCCGCGACATTCCATAAATTTTCGGTATATTTCTATGAAAATTTTGTAGAAACAGGTTGTAAATCTAAGTTTTTCTCATAAAAACACCCAAGTTGAAAAAAAAAATTGTCCGAAACGGAGTCCGGGAAGTCAAGATATTGAAGTTTTAAAATCTGCAATTTTCAGGGTTTTTTCCACAGATGGCGACATATTATTTTTTTATTTATATAGAATTTGGAGGCCTAATTTGCCCCAAAAAATTACAGATCTGATTTCCTCTCACAATTTCACCCAATTTCAAAAAAAAATCAGTCGAAACGGAGTCCAGGAAGTGAAGTTATGAACATTTTAAATTCAACAGTTTTTCAAGGTTTTTCCAGAAAAAACCGCACTTTTCTGCGGTAACTTATTGTTCTATTTTTTGGGTTTTTTCATGACAGATGTGGGACCGAAGAGTTCATAGGGTGCTAGATGTCTATTTCCTCTCAAACCCTCAAAAAAATTCTACAAATTACTGAAGCATTCAAATCCCAATTGTATGACACATTGGATATCAAATTGGATGGTCTCACAAACTACCTCAATGATAGTTTTCATAGTATTCAAGATTCATTGGATAACATGCATGAGAGATTTCTTATGGAGGACATAAGGGATGAATATAATCAATAAATATATGCTTGGTATGATTTGGAGGCTGATTGCGATGATTGGTATATGGATAGCTGTCATTTATGGGATGACAACCACTTTCATATTTTATTTGATAACTCTAATCCACCTTCTGTAGAGAGTATCAATGTGGCAAATCGAGAGCCAATGATTATTATCAGCGTCCATCCTGCATATTCTGCAGTGATATTATTCATTCCAGATTCTACTATGACCATTTTCCACTATGTGGATGGATCTTCTTATTTGGATCCACATGACAGGTGTCAGTCTTTGGAGCATCATTTTCAGTTGGTTATTGGGTGTCGATATCTTCCATGTGGGGTTCACATGAAAAATTGGACATGGGACCCTGGTTTACAATGGTGATTGGACTACTTCAGCATGGTGGCTTCCATTTCTCAATGGGACCATGGTTCTCTAGTCTACTTCAGCATTGTGGTCCACATTTATCCATGGGACTCTGGTATATGGTTGTACATCAAGCGTTGAGGACAACGCTTTCATAAGGGGGATGGAATGTAAGGTAGCTAGAGAGGTAGTGTGGGGGGACCATAGTGATAATAGTGGAGGGCATTCAATGTAAGGTGGACTAGGTCACTATATTATTAAATAAGGCCCACTATGGTAGTTAGATATAATAAATGAGTAATTAGATATAATAAATGTAAGAGGACTTCTTAGAAAGTTCTACTTCTAGAAGATTCGTCCTCTAGAATGTTCTTAGGTGATGGTAGTACTATATAAAGGGGTTCAAGCAATGTAATGGGATATGAAGAGAAATATTGTATTTGGAGCTAAAGCTCATTAGGAGGATGCCCCCTCGAAGAGGCAAGTGAACAGGAGATGATCTCTTCCATAATAGGATCCATTGAATGATGTTTCCCTACCTCAAGTGTTTGATGGTAATAGAGGAAATTTTGCATATTGTTCTTGTATATCTATTGCGGTGCTTTTGTATTCAGTCTTTGTAGATCTATTCAGGTTCTTAACAGTCAAGGCAAGTAGATGGATACACTAGTAGACTTCTAGCAACTTGAATATTTTGCAATACACTTGTTATTCCATCCAAGAGAAAATGTTTCACCTTAAACCATTTTTTCGTTATAGTTTTCAAAATCCAATTGTGTGTGCAATTCAACAACGTTGATGGATTTTAGATTACATGAATATCACTTCGGATCAAAGAGTATTGATCCAATTGTTGAACACATTATGCTAGATGGGTTTTCCATTGTTTAACATCTACTAGTTTTTCACCAACCTAATGGTCGAACATTGTGGTTGAATCCTGCAAGAAATGAATGGCATTACGCATGGTAAAGTATTCACTCACCAAGGAAACAAGACTATCTTGAAGCGTGATAGCTTTTCTTATGATCACCATTTTTCTTTCTATATGAGCTCTATGATTCTCAATTTGTTTATGAAGCTTAACATTTTCTCTCTTCATGGCCAAGAGGTTTGTGTGCATCTTCTTCATTTTTTCTTTGTGCGTGAAAAGTGGATGTGCATCATCCACATCAATAATAAATTCTTTTATTATCTAAACTTCTTCCTCTTGCCTACTATTACACTTTCTCTTTATAGACACCCTTTTGAAATCTTGGAGCATAAAATCATACTCAAGATATCCACTTCACATTCCTCTATTGTATCTAGACCGTGATTCATCAACTCTTTCACAAACCATTATGCTAATGTCCCTACATTGTTTGCTACCACTACCATGGTGCCCCTCATCTTACTCACTTGTATTGTCCTCTATTGTACCATGTTCATCTCTTGAACTACCCTTAGGAAGCGAATACCCGAATTCCTCAAAGACTTGGGTATATTCCATGCCAATTTCCCCTATGTCACCATCTATGAAGACTTCTACTAGAAGACTAACTACTAGGATTCCCTTTACAATCATGGGGATTCCCTTTACAATCATGGGGCTTTGCTCTAGTTGATTAGAAGTTAAGACATATATTATACCAAAAGTTATGGGAGCCTCAGACAACGGCCCTAGATCTATTGGCAGTGGAGGTGGAAGCACTTCAATTTGTATTGATAAGAAGTTGTACTGACATGTGCCTTGGTAATGTGTGTAGAGCAACGTGCATTGGTAATGTGTGTAGAGCAACGGTTAGCCCATATATTCATATGTAAATGTTCTCCTCCATCAAGTAGCAGTCACCAATTTCCGTTAACACTTCAATAGACTTAGAGGTGAAGAATAAACACTTATCACCATTTAGCCTTTTGTACAATGAAGCTAGTATGAAGTCACATATCTTAGTATATTCTTGTGCATTAGTAATGACCCACAATGCTTGGATATAAGAAAGTACAAGTGTGGAGACCCTTACCCACAATGCTTGCATTCTTTTCACAATGCCTACAAGCTAATGTTTGTTCCTATGCTTCTAAATCCTCTTTTAATGATATTCAAGTAATTGGTGAAAAATCATGTAAAGGATTTATGGCTTATAGTATGCAAAGCTTAAGGTTTGATCTTATATATACTTACTAATATTTGTTTTGTTGTGATAATATTTGATTTGTTGTGGTTTTATTGATTGAAGGTGATTAAGTTAAACTATAAATTTAAAATAAATCAAGTGTCACAATTATGTAAGCTCACATCAACCTCTTCATCTGAATATGAAATTCATTAAACCAATGAATCAACATTTCTGATCAAATCATTTATTTCTGATCAAATCATTTTTAGATAGTCATCTCACTCAAACAAAATTACAAGCTCATTCAAAACTATTCAAAACTATTAAATGAGAATCTACTCAACTTCCCAAAGATTACAAAGTCAAAAACCAAAGCACATGAAACATTTGGCAATGTAAAATTTCAATCCATTTCATAATTCCTTGAGCAAAAACATTTGGCAATGTAAAATTTCAATCCATTTCATAATTCCTTGAGCACTAGTTACATGTAAGTGAGCATTTAATTAGTTTATGTGTTGAGGCATGATGTCCATAGAGTCATTCAATCGCACAAAGACTCTTTATAGCAAATTTCACCATTCAAGCATTCATATGCAAATGAAATTCAACCCTTTACCATTAAGTACATAAGCCAAATGTCAATAGAGAAATGACAATGCTTTGCTCAATAACTATTAGCAAATAATCAATTCTCTAAAAGAAATTTAAAGTAACAAGATGGAAACAAGCAACTTCTTCCTTAGAAAAAGTAATTAAATCAAGCTGTTAAAGAGTATGAGTCTAAAAATTTCTGGAGTAATTTCTCAAAGGCATATACATGGAACGAAGTCTTGTTTTCCTACCAGTGAAAAGCATATACATGGAACGAAGTCTTGTTTTCGTCCCAGTGAAAACAATTCTTGAACATAAAAATTGGAAGATCAATCATAAAAAATTCGAGAGCTCATCCTTTTTTTTTCACCAGCATAATAAGAGATATGTGTTTATAAAACTCAAGATAATTATTCTCGTGCAAATTAGTTTCCTGCAAATTCTTATCATGAATACATCCAAACATGGCGTTGAGGTGAAATTATTCACCCCATTTCCATACAACCAACTCAAAAACATCTTATTATGTATGTCTTACACAATCAATATGAAAACTACAAATTCCTCTTTCAGGAAAGCAAGCATGGCTGGAAATTACATTCTTCAAGCATGTAAACGGATGGCTGGAAATTACACTGGTTTAATTCGGGCTCATTCTTCTCCAAAACGAAGTTTGTTTTCTCTCTGGTAGTTCACTAATTTTCCTCATGCAATTCTTCATGTCTTTCTCCTTCGGTGAAATTTATTATAGCCAAATATTGAGGCATATGAATCTTGTTTTTCATAGTTTTGAATGAGGAAAATTCCAACAAAAAAGGAAGTAGAAAGCACGAAAACTGTCAATCACAAACCAATCTTGTAGGAGATGAATTCTTACCAGTACCAGAAACCTATGAGCAATGAAAAAGAATTGAAATTTAAGCAACAAACTATTGGCAAGTATGGATCCTTCAGTGTTTGCCAAACTGAAAATCACGAGTTTAACAGGTTGCTTGAAGCTCTGGTGTCTCAATCTTTGCGCATTACCTCCAAGGGGCTCTGTGCACAGCCGAGGGTGAGGAAAAATTATCTTGTTTGTTTCTATCACTCGGAAACCCTCACAAGCTTGAAAATGCATGGATGGAGGGTTTAAAGATTGAAGAAGATTCAAACCATCAATTCCCAGTTAAGGCAGCACTGAGTATTAGCTATTGAGACCATATGCTCCTTTCTCAGGCAAGAAAAACTTGTGCCTACAAGCTAAAAGCTAAAATACCTTCTGTGAGCCTGTAACCTACAAATTAATGGAAACAAAGCCACAAAACAACAGAGTAATGAAGCATGGAGCTTAACAACTTAGAATTCAACCAGTGATCCACGTCACAAGACTATCCAACTTTCAATAGCATCATGGAATCATTCGAAATAGGCCCAAAAACTATTGAAAAATGAATTAAAGAGGCCCCCACAAGAACCCCTAAGTTTTTGGTGAAATAAAGCCATAACTCTTTCACATGATGTTGGATCATGAAATTGTACCATAGAGGATATGCGACTCTTTTCGAGAGTGGTTGGACACCCTATTCCAAGATTGACATCATATGTTTTTGTAATTGGTTAAGTCTTGTTGGCCTCGTTGACAACGCAAGTCTTGCTTAAGTGCATGCCTCGCCTAAGTGTAAGCTTAGGAATACAATTTCATCAATTATGTTAGATTTTTAGACCTTGAAAACTTATACGTAGCCTCTTATAGTGAGGAAACCTCATTTTGTTTGAGCACTCATTTTATGTTGATGTTTTTGTAGCATTGGGGAGGTATTCTCACATTGGCTTTAGTGTCGAGTATGGGAGAATCTTTGTTGGCATTCACATTGCATTTTATTTTGTGAAAACCCTTTTTATGTAGTGTTGGGGCTTGACACCCACTTGGAGAAATAAACAATTCTAATTATTGTTGAGTTTAGCAGGGGCTCATAAACTCACTCTTAGACTCCTATAAAAGGAGAGGCAATGTGAGGAGGCACCACACATCTTATCTTGTCATTATGGTGTTGGAATGAGTGCGTGAGCACTCTTGCCAAGAGGATTACAGTTGCAAATTTATGCAAAAGAGATCTTCACTTTGGCAAATTTGGCCTAGGGTTTTCTATCTTTCTTTTTTGATTTTTTTCCAAGAGAGAGAGGCCACATGTGTGGTTCGCATGTGTGAGAGAAAGAGGAGAACATGCCACACGTGTGAGTCGTACAGTCTGTACGACATGTGTGAACCATACAACTGCAGGAACAGTCGCACATGCGAACTGTACAATGCAATTATTGCAAGTCATGCCACACGTGTGGGTTCGTACAACAAACACAGATTTCCCATACAGTCGTACATGTAAGGAGGGTGATGCAAGGGGGCGTACAGATGACATTAGCCAGGGTTTTTGTCAGCTATGGTTTTTGCAGATTTGTAAGTTGGAAGATTTTCTAGAGTTTTGATGAAATTGTAATTTTGCTAAAGATAATTGGTTTTGTCTTCGAGATTCTCAATCTGAAAATTTTTCTGAACAGAAATTTGTGTCTCTTGTGTATGGATGATTTCTCTCTGATGTTTGTACTTCCGCTGTAATTTTTTGTCATAATTTCAGTGATAACAACCGTAGTTTATTGTTTGAAGTCACTTGGAAGTAATTTTCAAATCTGAAATTGAATGCATTAAATGATTAAAAATTGACATGGTATCATAGCATAGGCTCTAGAGAAAAGGTCATCTTCTTGAGACATAAGTTGTTGCAGATTTATGCTCTTGTTTGGACACAATGGTGAGCACTCTTAGAGTTGAGGACAAGTTGGAAGGGGCCACAAATTTCAGGGCCTAGAAGGTTAGGATTCTTTTTCTCTTAGAAGAGAATGATCTCAAAGATTACATTGAGATGGTGATTCCAAATCCAAATGATGCAGATGAATTGGCAGCCCATAAGAAGAAGGAAGTGAAGGTCAAGTGGGTGTTGTTGGATTATGTGAATGATCACTTGATTCCTCATATTTCTGAGAAGAAGACAACAAAGGATATGTATGATGCTTTGGTGGGTTTGTACCAAAGTGGGAATACAAACCGAAAGTTGATTTTGAGGCATAAGCTCTGCTATGTTGAGATGTCCAAATCATATACAGTTGCTAGCTACCTCATGAGGATCACTCAGATTCGTGATCAGCTTGTAGCCATTGGTGAGGCAGTTGATGACACAGAGTTGGTGAATGTGGCATTGAATGGTTTTCTCGGGTCTTGGGAATCATTTGTGTAGGGGATTTGTGCACGAGAGAAGATGTCACCTTTTGACAGACTATGGATTGATTGCATCCAGGAGGAGGCTCAGATAAAGTACATAAATGGCAAGTAGGGAGGTAGTGATGAGGAGAATGAGGCCCTAGCTGCTAATGCTAGGAAGGACAAAGGAAAAGGTTCCATAGGAAGAGAGGCATCTCCAGAGTAGTGGAAGAAGAAGGACCTTATCAAGGTCAAGTGCTTTGCTTGCCACAAGCAAGGCCACTATGCTTCATAGTGTCCACAATGGAAGAAAGGGAAAGTGAAGCAACATGCATCATCAACAGAGGTGGATGAGGTTGCAAACATGCTTCAAAGTGATTTCTTATTGGTCTCTGCCCTTTCTGGTATAGTTTCCGGTAGTGAGGCTTGGTTGGTGGATAGTGGAGCTTCTTGTCATATGACATGATAACAGGAGTCACTCACCAATTTTTCGTAGGAGGACTCAGTATTGCAAGTGGAGCTTGGAGATAATGCCAAGTATGCAGTCAAAGGAGTTGGGAAAACTTTGTTTCAACTGGAGTTCAGGAAGCTCTCAGGATGAGTGATGTGTTGTATGTATCATGATTGAAGAAGAACCTACTTTCTATCTTTGTTATGGAGGACGGAGGGTATGCAATAGCATTCTCAGGTGGACAGGTTCTTGCATGGCTAAGAGGATCGAGCATTGACTCAACAAGGGTCATTGGTGTTCGTGGAGGTGGTATTTACAGGTTGACTGGACAACCAACCTTGGCCTTGGTACATGACTGAGATAGTCTATATGAGCTTTGGCATAAGATATTGGGACACTTGCATTACAGGGCTTTGCCAATGTTGAGGAGGATGGTTACAGGTCTTCCAGAGTTTGGAGCAGAGCATCAAGATGTATGCAGGGGTTGTGCACTTGGTGCAAGAATGCCAAGGATACTTTTCCGAGTAGTGATAGTAGGTCCAAAGGGATATTGGATCTAGTACATTCAGATGTCTGTGGACCGGTGTCAGTTCCATCTTTGAGTGGTTATTTGTACTATGTGAACTTCATTGATAATTGTTCCAAGAGGACATGGATCTTCTTCATGAAGACAAAGGATGAGGTCTTCAGTCAATTCAAAGAGTTCAGGGCTCAGGTGGAGAATCAAACAGAGAAGAAGATCAAGGCCTTGAGGTCAGACAATGGGGGCGAGTATACCTCCAACGACTTTCAACCCACAACAAGGGAGCTAACAATGCCTTTCAACCCACAACAAAATGGTGTTGTGGAGAGGAAGATTGGACCATATTTGAGGCTGCCAAGGCAATGTTGCATGACCATGATCTACCTATGTTGCTTTTGGCAGAGGCATGTAACATGTCAGTCTATGTTTACAATAGGAGTCCTCATAGGATCTTGGTGGACAAGACTCTCGAGGAGGCATTTACGTAAGTGAGACCAGAGATAGGGCATTTGAGGATCTTTGGTTGTCCAATTTACATCCATGTTCCTAAGGAGAAGAGGACGAAGTTAGAACCTTCTGGGAGGAAGAGCATGTTTGTGGGATACGACAATACTCTGAAGGCCTACCAAATTTACATTCCAGGACAACGACAGATTGAGGTTAGTTGAGATGTCAGGTTTGAGGAGGAGTTGGCTTTCAGAAGGTCTCGAGAGACCACAGCATAGACACATGGTGAGGAGCAGGAGGCTATGAAGGTTGAGGAGACTACATGTCCATCTAGTACAAGGATTCAACCTTCAGACCATGAGGAGGATTCTGTGGATCCGGTGGACCCTCCTAGTGATGAGGACACGACGCCTAGATGGATTCAAGATACTTTGAGAGATGCAGAGAGGCATGTGGCCCCCAGGGGCACTTTTAGGGAGAGCAGGCATTCATAGAGGTTTTCGAGCTATGTGGTGCTTATGAGTAGCATCATTGATTCCGAGCCTTCGATTTTTAAGGAGGCAATAGGACAACGGGTTTGGAAGGATGCCATGATGAAGGAGTATCATTCCATCATGAATATTGATGAAGATTGAAGAAGGCAAGTCTGTGGTGACTTCCAAGTGGATCTATAAGATCAATCATGTTGCAGATGGTAGCATCAAGAAATACAAGGCGAGGTTCATGGTGAGAGGGTTCTCCCAGAAAGAGGGAGTGGACTATGAGAAGACTTTTGGTCCAGTCACCAGGTATACTTCTATCAGGTTTGTTATTTCTCTTGCTTTAGTTATGGGGTGGAGGATACATCAGATGGATGTGAAGACAACATTATTCAATGGTGTGATTATGGAAGAGGTATACATAGAGCAACCTCAGGGATTTGAGGTACATGAGATGGAGTCCCATGTTTGCAGGTTGAAGAAAGATTTGTACGGACTCAAGCAAGCACCTAGGGCATTGTACTCGAGGATCAATGGGTATTTGCAGAGCATGGGTTTCACCAAGAGTGAAGTGGATCCCAACCTATATCTCATACAAGTTGGTGACGATCCTCTTATATTGGTGTTGTATGTTGATGATTTGTTCCTCACATGAGCATAGAAGCTCATTGCCAGTTGCAAGATGGATTTGGATTCGAAGTTCAAGATGAAGGATATTCTCGCCAAACCCCTTGTGAAGGGGAAGTTTGTCTACTTTAGAGACAAGCTAGGAGTGGTAGAGAATACCTCCCTCGCTATGAGGGAGTATCGATGTTTTTGTAGCATTGGGGAGGTATTCTCACATTGGCCTTGGTGTTGTTCATGTGGGAATGTTTGTTGGCACTCACATTGCATTTTTATTTTGTGAAAACCCCTTTTATGTAGACCTAGGGCTTGGAATTGTTATTGTTGGGGCTTGGCGCCCACTTGAAGGAATAAACAATTCTAATTTAATGTTAAGTTTAGAAGGGGCTCCTAAACTCACTCTTAGACTCCTATAAAAGGAGAGGCAATGTGAGGAGAAACCACACATCTTATCTTGTCATTATGGTGTTGGCATGAGTGAGTGAGCACTCTTGCCAAGAGGATTGCAGTTGCAAATTTTTGCAAAGGAGATCTTCACTTTGGAAAATATGGCCTAGGGTTTTCTATTTTTCTTTTTTTATTATTTTCCAAGAGAGAGAGGTTGCACGTGTGAGAGAGAAAGAGGAGAACATGCCACATGTGTGAGCTGTACAGTCCGTACGACATGTGTGAACCATATAGTCACATGAACAACTGCACGTGTGAACCATATAGTCACAGGAACAACTGCATGTGCGAACTATACGATGTAATTATTGTAGGAGGTACAACACGTGCAGGTCCGTACAATAGTCATAGATCGTCTATACAACCGTACATGTGAGGAGGGTGACGCAGGGGGTCATATAGGCGACATCAACTAGGGTTTTTGCATATTTGTAAGTTGGAAGATTTTCCAGAATTTCTGAAGTTGTAATTTTGCTAAAGAGGACTGGTTTTGTCTCCAGGATTCTCAATCTGAAAATTTTACTGAACATAAATTTGTGTCTCTTGTGCATGGATGATTTCTCTCTGATCTTTGTGTTTCCGCTATAAGTTTCTATCATAATTTCAATGTAAAATTATTCAGTGATAACAACCCTAGTTTAATGTTTGAGGTCACTTCGAAGTAATTTTCAAATCTGAAATTGCATGCATTAAATGCTTAAAATTTGACATTTTACATGCAAAAGCCAGTTTTTGTTGAAAGTTCGGGTCTTGTTCGAGACGATGCTTTGCTGAAATTGATTTATGTCTTCTTTTTTTCATCCTTGTTATATATGCTTTTAATCTGATGATTTGCATTAGCAAGATATCCTAGCATGTGACTAATTTTAATCAATGAAAATGGTCTATTGGCATCCAATGCACTAAGGGGGAAAGAAGCCCAAATTTGTGAAATCATCATGAACCTTATTGGAATGCATAACAATGATAAGGAATGATTGTATTGACTACGGATGAATTTAGAAAACATACTTAGACCTTCAACCACCATTATCCTTTCATTTGCCCATATTGTTACATTAGCCCATAGGGGTCTGAGCACTAGATAATGCAACCATCCCATGCAACTTTGTGGGTAGTGTTAGTATAGATTTGCAATATTGGATGTTTGATGCCTGAAATTGAATTTGAGCATAATAGTTGAAAATAACCTTGTAGGGTTCTCAAGGGGAAAAAATGGGGAAGGAAATCCATGTTTTGCTCAAAGCCCTAAACCTGCTAACTACATGATTAACTTTATTAGTTAAGCAAGTTAGTGGAGTCTTCACCTTAAGGGTACTAATCCTCTAATTGTGTTCATGTAAATTTTAAATGTGCCTTATTTTAGTAATTGATTTCCCTAAATGCTTACTTAGAATGCAAGCCTAGTTCTAAAATGACTATGTAAATTAAATTCTAATGCAAAATTTTTATTAAGGACTACGAAAAAAAATCAATAACAATAGTCAATTTGTTTGGGCTACAACATTAACAATCTGAATTAAGATGCTACAAGAAAATGCAAAATTAGATTGCAGATATAGTGTGTAATGCATAATAAATTTTAAATGCAAAAGTGAACTTGAGTTAACTTCTGAACAAAAGTGAAATTGTACAATTGATCATTAGCATCAACCTTTTATGAATGTGGGCCAATTAATAATACTCATCTAATATAACATGCATATACACAAGAATTA
>ML788486.1:31732-75132 GCA_009831015.1 Picea engelmannii
TTTATAAATGATTGGCACATACTTGGTACATGGTTGGATGCACTTTTTTATGGTACAGGTTGATTACAGGTTGAGGTATAGGTTGATGCATGGTTCAATTTTATTGGTGCAGGTTTATTGGTACAGTTTTACAGCAGTATATCTCAAAGTGATAGTGTGACAGTGGTTCCGTCATTATACTTATACATCAAGGTGGTTGGATGGGGCAAGGACATGTGGTTGTAGCCACCTTCTAGTTGTAGCCGGAGAACATAGGGGGTTGTAGCCTCCTTCTGGTTGTATCCAGAGAATTGGGGAGTTGGAGCTTCCCTCAGGTTGTATCCTAAGAAACTAAGGGGTTAGAGACTCCTTCCAGTTGCAGCTGGAAACAAAGGAAGTCGGTGCTTCCAATGAATGTAATTCTTCAAGACATATAAGAAAAATAATTATGTGTTTTCTCCGGCTTTGGGTTTCCATGTAAAACACTGGTGTACTATGTATGTGTATGATTGTTATTTTTTTCATTTCTTATTTACTCTATAGTTATTGGATGATAATGCTACATTGATATGACACTTGTATTATATGGTTAAAAATGAATAAATTGCTCTATTACTGATTCACCCCCCCTCTCAATAATCCAACATATTCATGGTTTATAAATATGTTATTAGGAAGAAATCCTTATGGAAAATTATGAACTAATAAATATCAAAGTAATCTCCAAAATAAGGAACCAAGAGGCAATAAATAATTTGAGACCGATAATGATTTGAAAGGAACTCAAAGAAATTTATATATATTGACAAGCATAATATTGGCAAGGAACCCAAAATAAATATATAATTTGACACCCATAATGATCTTCTTCATCTTGATATATATTAACCATCATCGGTAAATACGTTATATAGAGATATAAAAACAACAAGTGTTAAGGCCTTTCAAAATATGAACTAAAATTTACTATACTTGAAGAGATTGTGAGCAATTGTAAATTATAATACATAGTTAATCAAGATAGAACCTCCATGTTAAATTATATATTATCTTGTCCATAATTTATCTTCGAGAGGGTTTATAACATGAACAAGGCTATTAACAAAAGGAATTCCTTAGGAATGAGTATCAAGGCCGTAAGTGAGTTTATTTGAAATGGTCTCCTTGTTCCATATAGGGGAGGGAGGGGAAGCCTAATTAAGTTCATAATCACCCCAAATCAATTAATCAACCATTATGTTAGTAGGAGGGCCACTACCTTTAGGTATTCCTTTGTTATCAAAAGGATCAAGGTATATTGGGGCTATATGTTGCAATGGACTAATCCTCACAACCAATGTTGGACAATGTTGAAGGACATGAGGAAAACATATTATATAGTTGTAGATAGTATCCCTAGATTCCCTAACACAAGCATATCAAACTCTTTATTAGCATACTCATCGAAACATGCCATATAGGGGGTGAGGGAAGTAAATAAAGAAATAATGATCACCTTGCAACCATTAATCAACCATTATGTTAGTATAAGGGATATTACCTCTATGAATGTCGAGCCGCATTGGCATAAGGATAAAAGTATATTGGGGATTATGTGTTATGTACCAATCGCAACAACCAATGTGGGATGAGTATAGTAGTTGATGATATATTTTATAGTTCTATAAGCATTCCTAAGGTGCCACAACATAGGTGTACTAGACCCTTTTTTAAACACACTCATTCACATGTGCCATATGAAGGAGGGAGGAGAAGGTTTAACAAATAAGAATAATCACCTTGTAACCATTAACCAATCCTTATTTTAGTATGAGGGCCACTACCTTTATGTATTCTTCATTGGCATAAGGATCAAGGTGTATTGGGGATCATATGTTGTCATATACCAATCCCAACAACTAATGTGGGATGGGAGGGAAGGATGTTTTATATCATGGTAATCTCAGTACACCATTACATCGGTGTATCATACTCTTTTATTAACACACTCACAAGCATGTGCCATATAGAGGAGGGAGGGAAAGTCCAACAAGTAAATCATAATCACCCTAAAACCAATAGTTAGCTATTATATTAGTAGGAGGAACACTACCTTTTTGGATTTCCCCTTTGGTATAAGGATCAAGGTATATGAGGAAATATATGCTTACGGGGTCCAATCCCAACAACTAATGTAGGAAAAGAGGGAAGGATATAAAGGAAATAATCATAGAAACATTTCCAAGATGTTATAACATAGGCATATATCAATTTTAAATTAACACACTTATGTGCATGGATCATACAAATATTGAGGGGAAGGTTGATTGTGATGTTAGTAAGAGGGACGCTACATTTGCGGATTTTCCCATTGGCATAAGGATCAAGGTTTATTAGGGATTATATACTTTCAAGGAAAAATCCCAACAACTAATGTAGGATGTGAGGGAAAGAGACTTTGTAGTCGTAGAGATGATTTCTAGATGCCAAAAGATAGGCATATCCAAAATTTAAATTAACACACTCATGCACTTGGGCCATACAAAGAAGGAGGGAAAGGTTGTTAAGTAAGAATAACAACCTAATAACCATTAATAAACTATTGTGTTAGTAGTAGGTCCAATACCTTTGTGTATGACCCAATTGGTACAAGGTTAATGGTATATCAAGTATTGTTTAATTGTTACATTGGTCAAACCTTGATCTTGGATTATATTCGGGATGAGTAGTTGAATTTTAAAACATTCATTGTTGTGTCTTATTATGGCAATTTTTACAAGCTCATAGTATAATTATAGTATTTCATGTTTTCATTAACAAGTGGTATACATTATGTTGACCTTGCAACATGCCCATATGCCATATGGGGCCACCATTAAATCCTTAAAACCCACTTACTCCCATATATAGTCTAGGAGCAGGATTGATTGATAAAAGAAATATTAGTTTTCAATTTTCCAAATTGTATAAATTATGGTCTTACAAGATATTTGAATTATACTCCTAAATTGCTTTACCTTCCCCATCCCATTTTTCAACTTTACATAGATTTGGGAACAAATAAATTTCCATGATGTATATTTTATTAGATAGTTTCCATTATGTAGTTATTTGTGTTAAAATATTCAATTTTAATACCATGTATCATTCAATCCCAACTATACAACAAAAAAATGTCCTTAGCATCATCTCTACGAAAGTAGGGAAAATACTTTCTCCTAATCCTTCCACATTTGGGTTGTATCTTGGTATAAGAAATATTTCTAAGTCAACCTCCAATAAGCTACATTTTTTAGAGGCCTATCATGCTTCCGCTAGAACCTCTTCCAATTTGGGGAGAAACAAGGAGTTGGAGTTGGTGTTTTGTATGATATATGTGTAATATACATGGGTAGGGAAAGTGTTATGATGTTATTTCCATATAAGGCCTTATTGTGAGAACAATGGTAATTTATTTTATTGAGCGTTATCACCTCAATTTCATTCATATGCGACATTTAAGGATTTCACTGGGAAACATCACAAAGCAACATTAACTCAACTTAATGCACTTAAAAGCATGGTTTACAAGCCAATTACATGGCATTCATGCCAATCAAATTTATAGTGGACCAGATAACGGTTCACCCATGACGTTTCCTTGAACTTGCATGATGTTTCTAGTTCCCGTGGAATACTTTTTTGATCCTTGCAAATATGTGAATCAAGGAATTCCATAATTCGTGAATGTTTTTTGTCGAATCTAAGTTGCGGTTAGTGAGAAAATACCCATACCCAATGTCATATCCTCATCAATGGAGTGATACTTGGCCACTCTTGAGGCAAAGTCAGTCAGATGGGTACCCATGATTAAACCTCAATCATTCATATTATAACTATTTTTTCGAGGTTCAACAATGTCCTACAAATACAAATTCATCCCATGCATTTAATAACAACTTATGAATGTAAGGTTATGTTTGAGAAATTAATCCTAAGAGTAGGAAGAGCATTGCTTCCTCTCACTTAATCTAGTGTTTTCTTACTTTCATTCTACCCATTTTACCCTCCAAATTGTCCTTGAACAAAGGGAAGTGCTACCTATTCATATTGACGAATAGAGAGATCCCATTGGAGGATTAAAGGACTCTCCCATGGGCAATATTATAGACCACACTTGCTAGCTTCTTCCCATGTGAAATATTTCATGTTATTTTTCATTTCCATTGGATAGTAAAGAAATCCTCTTTCCCCCAAAAAACATGTTGCTTAAATGATGTCTGAACGATTGAAAATCGTTTTTTAACACTTTAATATTTTCTATGCATGCCACAGGATAGGTAGGTTGTTTATGTTGTTGTCCATTCATCTCTTTTGTCTAGTCTTAGTTCTAACAAGCAACTAGGATAATTTTTTGGTGCTTTCATTTACAAAAAACTCATATGCATCAAGTTAAATTGTTGGAATAACAAGTTCAAGAGGTTTATCACATATCTGGATATTTTGGAGACATTTATTTGATAGTCGATAATCAACTAGGATAGTTGAATAAGTGGTCAACTCAACATTCGACTGTTTAATAGAGTCAAACATGGTAGTCAACTAGTACATAGGTAAAGGAAAAATTCAAGGAGTTTGTTATGTGACCTATCCAACCAAAGTGGACCATGTCCTTCTCACTTCAAGGGAGATATTTAAACTTTAATGATGTGTGTGTGTGGACCAATCTATAATGGAAATTTTTTGTTCATTGTGTTTCCTATTGTATGTTAAACTATGTTGACGTGTGCTTATATGTTATAACAATGTCTTTAGACAACACCTCATCTTGGAATGTATAGCTCCTTGATATATTAATCCATTGGTTCTCCAACATGGAATCAAATCTATTAGATTAAGACCTAGCATGTTGTCTACAAGTATTTTGGAAATTTCCACTTGCATGTGCTCTTGATGAGTCAAATCTCTCTCATAGATTGACTTCGAATTACAATTTGAAGATTGAATCAGGGTTTATATCTATACATCAAGATCTTGAGTTCCAAGAAAGAACCTATGGTTCTAAATAGCCATTATTATTGTATGTGGGCACAATATATGGAAACATTACTAAAGTGTAAGGTGTTTGTCACTTTATAAAGACTATGATTCTAGATATGGTGGATGATAAATGAAAGTTTTTCATTGATGGGAAGAAGGTTGAGGATGTAGGAGTCATAAAAACCTACATCTCTAGGGAGATTTGCTTTCATATTATAAGGATTGAATATTAAAATGAAGTCTAGAAGAGGTTGAAAACTCCATATCATAAGACCAATGAAAGTCAAGTTATCTAGATTGAGAAAGAGTTAATCTAGTTTGATCCTCTCTCTTTTGAAAGAATAGGAGACTATTTTTCTCACATGAAGGAGCTTCAGTTGAAATGAGGTAAATGTGAATTGAGTTTCTTGAAGAAGGATGATCAAATCATAGAAATGATATTGATGAACATGAAGAAACCCTATGATGTATTGTGTTCAAAAATTCATGCTAGTTGGCATCCAAAAAAGAAGATGGTAAGGATTATTCCTTTGATTATTTTTGTGGTTTTGTAATTAGGTCATATGAAAAACTACTTGATGGAGAGAAACTTGAAGTTAAGCAATAAGCCAATTTGTTGAAGGGAAAAAGACAATAAAACTATAAAGAAATAGGTTAGAAAAGTGACCGGGATAAATAATGAGATTACATCAACCAGGCCATTAAGAAGAATCATGATGATTAGGAATTGACTAAGAAATGTAGGAATAATAGTACCTACCATTATTGCAAAAAATCAGGACATGTGGAGAATGCTTGTCAGTATAAGACTAAAGACCTAAAGGAGAAAATTAAGAATCTTGAAGGAGACATGTCAACTAAGTGGTCAACCAACCTGCAACACTAACTTCCAAAAGGTAAGGTAGATAATTATATGTTCTTTGTTAGGATTCTCATGCCTTAGATTCTCACACTTCTAAAATTAAATGGATAATTGATTCTAGTTGTACCCATCACATTGCTAAATATGTTTCGCTCTTTTCCTCAATGAAAAAGGATACATAAAAACAAAAATTTGCTTCTAATGATTATGCTCTTACTACTACTAGTTGTGATAAAATTGAATGCTAGAATGGTGTGATGAATGATGTTTATAATGTATCTTTTGAGTGCCAATTTGTCAATTGTATCTTAACTAAATGAGACTTAAAATAAGGTAGAATTTTGTCCAAATAAACTTGTTAAATATATGCACAATAAATCCAGTATTGTTGCTAAGGGTATTCTTGATCCTAAGGACACATTTTATAAGTTCTATGATTTTCTTATAAAATATCCAATACCTATTCCACTTGTAGCAAAGACCCACAACCATAGCATAATTTGGCATGAAAGACTTGGACATCCAAATTTATGAAAAATGAAGATGAAGATAATGTTTGGCCCTCCATTTTTCAAGAGAACCTGATTTTGAAGAAAGGCCAAAGTTTTCCAGGAAAGCACAATAGCCTAGCGAAGGATTAGAAGTGTCGAAAAATAGTTAGGATGATCGAAAAGCTAATTGCAAGCATTCCAACAGTGAAAACGGACCATGCATCAGTTGGAAAAGAAAGTGGAAAGAGATAGAAGCTTCAAGCACATGCAAGGAGAAAGAAGGAAAAACAGTAGAAGCGGAATAAAGAAAAGACAATAGCAGAATCAAGAAGTCAAGAAGCGCTTGAGGGAAAACTAGAAATATGGGAATACGTAATGGGAAATGGTTGGTTGGTTGTTAGTCATATTGTGCATTGTTAGACAGTTGTTGTTAGTATTATTGTTTTTTTTTCTCTGTTATCAAGCTATCGTCATTCTTGTCATTGAGCCTGGTGCAATAAGCTACTATAATGGATTTTGTGGGAATAATTGTGCTTGTGCCGTAGCGATAGATTTTGTAGTGGGTATTGGAACAAGGAGTGTGATGTATAAGCTATGATAAGAAGGATGTACTCACGAGATCATGAATTTTGAGATATAGTTAATATAAGAGATCATTTGGGCCCTAAAATTTTGGTTATGATGTGTATAACTATGTAGTTTCTTCATCACGCAATTAATTTTGTACCATTTATTTGGTATTTAATCATTAATTCTGATCTATGGACTTGTCTATATGCTATGCAACCTAGTTAATATGATGTTTATGTTGGTTTAGAAAATTGGTAATATAATTCTTTATATGTTGAAGTAGGAATCTGCATTGTGTTGCGTCAAGCCTAATGACGCATCCTCTTTGATTCATTTCACCTCACACAAGTCTCGACTGTGCTTTAGGTGAGACCTCCTTACCTTGTGGAAGGTTGAATATGCCAGTGTTACTAGACTACAACAATACTCTTTGTTGGCAATCCTTTGAGAACCCCGGTCTCCAATTTTGCACCAACAAATGGTTATGTTGTTGGAACCTATCTTTAAAGTGAGTTTTTAGAGGATGAAACATCACATCCTTAAGTATAACATTGAGAATTGGTGGGAAAGAAGGTGTTATGAGTTTTTTCTACAGGAATTTGATTTACGATGCAAAAGTTTGAGGGTTGTGAAGAACATTGTCTTTTACTCGAAACCTGTGAGCGACCAGTATGATATCTTCTAGATTTGATTCCTGGAAGTGTAATTTCAGTGGCTCGACTAGCTGAAAGAAGCACAATAATTCAAATATCGAGTCAAGAGAAGAAATAATTGGATTGCTAAGTGCATAGCATATCTTCACCAGCTAGATCATCCAATTTCTAGAGTTGTGGATTTATGGGTACACATTACTCTGGAAGGATATATTATTGAATTTGCTGCAGAGAACCAAAAATATTTTTTGAAAGTAGAGGAATTGTTATACGAGGGACCCAAAGGAAGATTGTTGTAGGAAATCCCTAATTGGATAAATATTTTGTTAATGAAAGAAGGAATATTGTCGGTTCCTTCAGTTGAGATGGCAATGTAAACCCTTGTGCTTTGGGGGTAGTTGGTTCAAGGCAGGGTCATGAGCCAATAAAGAAGGAATTTCAAGAGATGGGGGTCGACGAGAGAAAACTAAAAGAAATGAATGAGCTCTAAGGAGGGATGTGGCTGCTGAAAAGAGGTGGTAGATTTAGATGAGAAAGGTGATCAATATATTTGATCCATCGTGGAAGGAGATGGATTGTGATGGTAGTCATAAGAAATAATTAGAGAAGTTGTGAGAGTTGCGAATACCCGGAAGGCTAGCCAAAATATGGTTGAATGAGAGATTTGGCAAGAGTAATGAATGTTTTGAAGGAAGCAGACAAGTGATGGGAACCTTAGGAGAAATGGATGAAGTAGGAAGAATAGGTTTCACCTCTAAAGAAGATTACTTAGTCAAGACCTTAGAAGGAGTTATGAGATAATCATATCTCCTAACGGAAAAATCTATTAGACTGCACTATGAAGTAGAAGGAATATTGCAAGAACACATGACCCCCCAAATTCAAGAACCCCACTATGTAGGTGAAATACCCAACCCTGAGTTGCTTACTCTCCCAGCACCTTCTGCAAGTTTGTTAATCTCTACAATTAATATTTCTATAGGCTATGTTGTTTCTAAACCTTCTAGTCCAGCAAGTTCAAGCAATAGTAGTAGTAGCAGTGTGGTAATTTTTTTAGTTATTTCACAACCTGGATCTTCAAGGTTCATTTTGATAGGATCTCCAAGTTCTCTGATGGAAAATCAAAATGCAGGATCCCTCACCCGATACCTATATTTTTTGGGTATAGGGGATGAGGATGCCAAACAACATTGGTTTCTTTGTGAAGCTATCTAGAGGTCTTGTGGAACTCTGGATGCCAACAAACTAGTTGAGTTTCAGACCACCTTGAGAGGTCATGCCTTAAAATGGTATATGAAATTCGTTGAACCAGGGAATCCTCGAGGACATGCTTTCACTCTTGCTTAGGTCAAACAGAGGTTCATAGAAGAATTTTGCTTACCATAGTTAGAGACACGGGCTCTCTTTGAGTTGTGGGAGATAAAACATAGAGATGGTGAGTCTACGTGGGAGTATAACCAAATATTTAAGGATGCGATAGGGAAAATGGAAAACACCATCCACAAATACCACCAATGAGAATGGTTTATACATGGTATGTTAACATTGACCCAAATATTATTAACCTAGCACAGGATAGCTACGTTAGGGGAAGCCTTAGAACAAGTAATGAAAATTGAAGCGATGGTTGGATATCCC
Source organism: Picea engelmannii (assembly GCA_009831015.1). Taxonomy (NCBI): domain Eukaryota; kingdom Viridiplantae; phylum Streptophyta; class Pinopsida; order Pinales; family Pinaceae; genus Picea; species Picea engelmannii. Next base: position 40,924 of record ML788486.1, read on the forward strand.
AGAATCTCGCAGGTTATCAGACCGACTGAAGACACTAATATTGTGTAGCTGCAAGGCCAGATTTTTGTGTTGATTGCAAAGATTCAAGAATTGACCCTTCCTAAAGAAGGTCGACCACAGGTATGGTGTAACGATTGCTATGATGAGGGTCATACAGTGAMATAATTTCCTAGACTGAGGGGCGTAGGACCCCCTCCTCACCTGATGGTGCCTCCACTRGTAGGACCATCGGGAGGGGTCGTGCAAGTTTCCACTACAATGCCATTTCATGGCCATGTGAAATACCATGCCTTACCAAATCATCAAGAAGGCCAGAGTGGGGAGTATTTTGAAAAGTTTYGAAGCCATGGTCACTCCCCTCGGCATTTTCCAATCCTAAAAAMGTATTCCCTTTTTCTGAATACGATATACTGCAAATTTTGTGGGTCACCTACTCACACTACCAAATAGTGTCACTGTCTTGATGCTCTTGCAGATAGATTGGACCGGTTTTCATTTAGGGTCGATGAAGCTCCTCRATGGTTTGGAGGAGGTCGTGGAGGTAGGGTAGGATTCACAAGTGGATARACTGGCGGAAGAGGACCAATTCATTGTTACAACAATGAAGAACAAGGGAATATCGCAAGAGATTTTCCACTACCAAGAATACCTTGATGCACACACTGTAGAAATAACGCCAATGCCACTGAGGAATTCCTAGAATTGATTACGAAATGGGAAGATCGTGCAAGGAAACAAGGTGCCAATTTAATAAATTATGAGCCTTGGATTATCACTAAAGAACAAAATCCCAATATTTACATTATTACTAGAGGAGGAACAAGGACTGGTGTCGATGTTGAAAACCATAATCAAATTAATATTCAGAAGGAAGTATCGGTAGATACTAAGTATGATACCATAAGGCAGAAGGGATTCTTCCATAACGTCGTAGAAATGTTCTGAAAAAATTCTAAACTTTCAAGTCCAACAGTTGCAGAACCAAAATTCAAGCCTCAACCAAGATTTGTGGAAAATTTGTTTGTACAGAAAGACCCTCTAGTGAAATCACAAAAGAGTATTGATTTATGGCTCCAACTATTTTTGATATTTTGAATGATGAACAACTCACTAAGAATTTGCAGAACACACTCAAGGGGACTTTAGAGACTGAAGGGAGACCAGAGGAGTTGATTTTTTTTAATCTTCCGGAAAGAAATAAAGGTAAGTACAAAGGAGGAAGTGGATATATGGAAGAGAATTTAGACTAAATTCCCACATCAATGATTATGAGATTATTGAAGTTATGCTAGACTTGGGTTCTAACATCAACATACTACCAAAGAAGACTTGGGAAGCCATGGGTAAGCCCAAGCTCGTCTATTCACTTATTTGGTTGCAAATGGCCAATCAATATTGTATCTACCCTGTTGGGAGGCTACAAAAAATCAAAGTGGACTTAGTTGGTGTTAAAACAATAGAAAACTTCATGATCATAGAAGTAATGGGGGAGAAGGATCCATACCCAACTCTATTGGGTATTTACTGGGCATGTGATAATTATGTTGTTATATATCTCAAGAAGGAAATCATGACATTTGAAGCAGATGGTATGAAAGTAACCCAACCTATAGACCCATATCAAGGTCCTCGATATACTGATCTAGCTGAGGAAACTATGGAATAGGATGTCCTAGATCAACTCTTTACTCTAACTTCAAGAAAATAGATAGACTATATTAACCCTACCATAGATGGGTCAATAAGTTGGCGAAGTATTTAGTTTGCAAGTGAAGATTCAGAGATATCTTTTGAGAATTGGCAACAAGGAAGGTATGAAAAATTTTCAAGATGTTTCGCAACTATTAGATCCACCAGGTGAATTGGAACAAAGATTCAAGAACACCCTATTTATGATGGAACTTTAGATTTATGCAACTTTCTAGTTGATATGGAAGACAAATTTGAACCAGAATAAAGAATAGCAGTACTTGATATTGCATTAAAATCATCTCCAGCTAGGTGGTGGGATAGGCATAAGGAAGCTTTGACTTCTTGGAATGAGATCAAACACACTCTTTAATACGGATTCATCCTTCCATCGCAAGTTATCCATTCATGTAAGGATCAAAAGTTGAAGCATCAACTCTTAACTCTAGAATTGTATGATTCATCGTATCATCTACAAGAACATGTTGCATATTGTATTAAGGTATGGAAATATGTTCAATTTCCTTCTCAATTTTGGGTACATCTATTAATTCATTCATTGGGAAAAATTCCAAGTGCTTGGTATGTGCATGAAGAGATCAGAAGACAAACTACTTGCTGAGAAGTACTGCAATGTCAATCCTATCACAATTTCTCATTTTTGGGTAAGTCTCATGAACTCGCCTTAGTGCTACAACAAATTAAGAAACTACTTTTTACTGATGAATTTAATCCCATGCACCCACCTCTAGTTTTTCCTAAACATGAATACCTAATTCGTCATAGCCTTTATCCATCCCCTGTATGAATACCTATGGACTGTAGCAAGATTGATAGAGACCCAGAAGATCTTGAAGATCTAGAGGACCTTAGGAATTTGACATTTAACGAATCTGAAGGTAATAGAGATGCTAAACATACTAATTTGGATGATTCTAATAGTTCTTATTCCAAACCCCTAAAGTTGTGAAAAATAAGCATAGGGAGGGAGGAGAATCCAAAAATGGAATCCATGGGAGTCTACTAAGACGAACAGACCGTGACAGAAATATAATCTTTGTTGTGGGAATATGAAGACCTATTCCCTAAAATATTTTCAAAACTAAAAGGTATTAAGGGATAATTAGGGGAGATGAAGATAAAGCTAAAGATTGGCTCAAAACTGATCAAACACATGTCATACCAGCTGAACCCCAGAGTCAAAGAGAAGGTGAAGAACGAGATTGATAGAATGTTAGCAATTAGGCTGATTTTAAGTGTGCATGAGGATGAATGGATCATTTCTATCATCATGCATACCAAGAAAGGTACTGAGGATATACAAGTATGTGAGGATTACAGGAGCTTGAAAAATGCCTATGTACATGACCCTTTTCCCACTCCTTTTAGCGATGAGTTCCTGGATCAAGTAGCGAGGAATGAAGCTTATTCTTTTAGAGATGGATTTTCTAGGTATCACCAGATTAAAATTGCAGTAGAAGAAAAGAAAAATACTAGATTCACTACCAAGTGGGGATCATTTGCCTATAATATTATGCCTTCCAGGCTCAAGAATGCCCAAGCAATGTTCTCTCAGATAGTGATTGAAGCGTTATGTGACTTCATTCACAATTTTATCAAAGTATATATGGATTATTGGACTATGTGCAACCTATTAAAAGAGCATCTAGTTCTATTACGATTGATATTTGATCATTGCAGACAGCTACAAATTTCCCTCAATTTGAAAAAGTGTATTTTTTGTGTACCATTTGGGAATCTACTAGGCCATATAGTATGTAGGGAAGGAGTGTTGGTTGATCCTGCAAAGGTTGTCATGATATTGAATATGCCTCCACCTATAACTGCTAAACAGTTGTGATAAATGTTGGGTCACACTAGATATTATCGCAATTTTAACAGAAACTATTCAAGCATAACTTCCTCATTGGAGAAATTGTTGAAGAAATTTGAAGCTTTCAGTTGGACACTGGAATGTGCTCAAGCCTTTGATACGCTTGAAGAAAAGACAAGTATTTCTCTTATTCTCTTCTACCTGAATTAGTAAGTGGAATTTCACGTACATATTGATGCTTCTGGTATTGCGTTGGGAGAAATCCTTGCACAACCTGGTGAAGGAAACCTAGACCATCCTATTTACTTTTCTAGCCGAAAGATTTCTCAGGTCGAACACAACTACACTACAACTGAAAGGGAAGGTTTGGAAATGGTTTATTCTTTACAAAAGTTTAGAAATTGTTTTCCAAGGAGTCACTTTAAATTATTTATTGATCACTCTGCTTTGAAATATCTTGTTGATAAGCATGTGTTAGAAGGAATAATTTGCAGATGGTTATTGTTGTTTAAGGAATTTTATTTTGAGGTCATTGTTAAGCCATGTATACTAAATGTGGGTCCAAACCATTTTTCTAGACTAGAGTCAGGAGAAAGTAGTGACGCTATAGATGATCAACTCCCAGATGCAAATATTTTTAAAGTCGAGGCTATTCATGATTAATTGTCTGGCATTACATTATTTCTTAGCACGGGTGCCTATCCTGAAGGTTATTCCACAACTCAAAAGTAACACCTAGTGGTACGAGCAACAAACTATCAATTGATTGCAGGACACTTGTACAAATTAGGATTGGACAACATCCTCAAATGCACATGCTTTACCATGAAAGATCATAAATTCTATGGGAGTGTCACAGTGGATTTGCGGGAGGACACATCGATCGAAAGGAAACTACCAGGAAGGTATTACAAAAAAGATTATGGTGGCCAATGGTGTTAAAGGATGCCAAATAATATGCTAGGGAATATGATGTATGTCAATGAGTTGGCAAGCCATCCCATCATGACGATTTACCCTTACACCCTATTCGAGCAATGCAAGCCTTTGAAAAGTGGGATGTTGATTTTGTTTGTTCGATATACCCCCCTGTGAGGTATTCTAAGGAAATATACATTATTACCGCAACTGATTACTTGACTCGTTGGGTTGAAGAAGAATTTGTTCAGGATTTCTCTACATAAACAATAGCATGATTCATTTTTTAGAATATAATTACCAGGTTTGTTTGTCCTTAAAGCTTGACTAGTGATCAAAGAGTTCATTTTATTAGTGACATTATCACGATCCTCATAAAAGATATTTTGATTCATCACCATAAGAGCAGTCCATACCATCCTTAAGTGAATGGAACAATAGAAGCATTCAACAAGGTCTTAGAAAGGGGTTTAATCAAAGTATGTTGTATCAATTAGGATGATTGGGATGAGAGAGTTTCAGTTATGTTATGGTCTTACCAAACCACTACAAAGAGATTACATAGGTATACCCCATTTTAGTTGGTGTATAGATGAGAAGTGGTAGTGCCATCTTTGTTTATAATTTCGAGTCTATTCATTGCACAAGCTACTAAGATGACATACGATGAATCCCTTGTAGCAAGAATTGAGGAATTAATGGAACTTGAAGAAGCTCGATTCTTAGCAGATTTTCATTGGACGGTGGAAAAGGATCGGCAAAAGGCTTGGAATGACCGACATATTAATCATAATTCATTTTCACAAGGTGATCAAGTCCTCTTATTATTAGGACTCAAAAATTTCACATTTATATCCCCTTTTTCCTTCACCGTTCCTTACATTTCATGGTCCTAATAAACCTTTTATCATACCATTTCCATACATACATTTGGGTTTCATCTTATTATTTTCCACTTTATTCATTTTAGTATTATAAGTGAATTTGTGATTAAATATTAGAAATTAGCATATTTTCATTATATATCAAAGTTGGATGAGTTTGATGATGTGTGCATGCATATTTGAAGATTGCAACAAAGTCAAAATACACCACCAATCCTCAAATTCGAATTACATCTTCAAACTTGAAGATTTGAAAGAGAGAAGATCATGGAAGATTTGGTTGGCATATCTTATCTAAGATATGTGAGAGATGTATGGAGGATTTGAAGTGATCATATCTTGTCATAATGGGAAAACAGTTGAGAGTGGTTGAGAGAATAGTGGATCTGTAATTATGACACTCATGTATATAAGAGAGTGTTCTCTCTTCATGAGGATCCTCATGTAATTCATAATTTAGTCTTGTAATTAGGAGAAGGGGATTCTTAGCTTTGATTCTTTCATTGTTATTCTTTCATGCTTTGTCATTTGACTCTTGTAATATAATTTGAGATTGATTTATTGTTTGAGCTCACATATGTATTTTTTCATTCAACTCTTCACATGTTGTATTACTTTCCTAGATTAATTTCCCGCTTTCCTAGTTAGTCTTTCAATGCTTTCCTAGATTAATTTGATTTCAACAATTTAGATTAGATTACTTCTACTTCAGTCCTGCATATATAGTGTGTGTGCTTCGTAAGCCTACGAACCTCAAATTGACAAATTAAATAGTTGGGCAAATACTATAACGAAATTAAACAACAATATTTATGCCTGACATTTTGGCATCATTGTCGGGGAAGCACGATGGATTGAATTTTAGTTTGATTTCTTGCAAGTGTAATTTACGTATGTTGGTAAGGGGTCATAGCAGCTAGTTGATTGGAGACTCCTCATGTTCTCCCTGCCAGCTCTACAGTGTGAATTTCAATTTACACAAATTTCATTTTTCGCAAGAGTGAATTTCAATTGTAGCAAGTGTGTTTTCTACAACTGTGGAGAGTATGTGTTTCAGCAAGTATGATTTTCAGTTTTTTTTTTTTTTTTTTGGGTGTTGTAAGAACCCCTTTTTCAATATGTTTTAGAAATGAGTGTCAGCTTGGAACTACTCACTCATATCCTCGCGAAATTCGAGATCTCCTCTTCTCTGGAATAGGAGATCTTGACAGCAATTAAAGATTCAAATACTCCTCCAACAACAAATGAGGATTCAACATCTGAAGAACCCTACATATTTGATGACGAACAATCATTCAAGCAGGAGATTGAGGAATATGAAGAGGAGTTACAGCAAGATCTAAGCGAGGAAAAACGTGCCTATGAAAGAATTATCGAGCAATGGTTCCAGGTAAGCACTTGATTAGATAAATTTCATTTTTATTTAGTTAGTTTTTCATTACAGCAACTAGATTCATTCACTTTCGAATATTTCCATTATTCATTTGAAAAATCACCACTGAACATATTGTTGTTACTGTTGTGTGCTTGGATCCATTGGAAGTTTGACTACATGTAACTAATCTTTAAGTTTCAATTAGCATAGAGCAAGTAGGATTTTATTTCTAGTTTTGTTTTCTTAGAATAAGTATGCTCTCCTCCACGCTTCGAGCGATCGCGAGGATCAGAAAATAGGGTGCCTCTAACAATTTTCAGGAATAATTTTAATTGTGGACAATAAAATAATTTTCTTAATCCATTTTTTGCCTACAATTTTCAATAAACTTGTCTCCATTTGCTCAAAATTTTCATTTAAATTCTTCTTAAATTTTTTTGTTTTCATTAAAAAAAAAAAAATGAAATCTTTGTTCCACATCCATCCTCAACCTTCAAAATAAAAACAGTACACATTAGGTGAATAAAAACACACTGCATTTTCCATGCTAAAACAGTTGATGCATGCTGAAACAGTCGCTAAAACTACATACTGAAACAATGACTTTTAAGCTGAGACAATGACCTCTATGAGTATTTCTCCATATAGAAACTTTGGCTGAACTTTTGTGTGTTAGTTTGCGATGGATTGAACCATGTCTTCTCGGTCTGAGTTATTTCTGGTTTGAGCCACCATCTTTTCGCCTTATCTGAATAAAATCTGCAACAATGAAACAATATGATCATGATAATTGATGTCTTCACATCGTTTAGATATGTGCGTTTAAGGTGCATTGTGCTTAGGCCAAGAAGAAAAAATAAATAAATTATAATAAAATTGAACTATGTTTGGGATTGATTGAATTGCGCTTTATGGTCTTGCATGCTAAACCTGCAAATGATAGATCTGAAACATTTCCCCATCACACCTTGAAGTAAAATCTGCAATTATCAAGGAAATGAACCAAATCAACGATAAATCCTAGTTTTCTAAAGAATGAGAATCGTAGTACATGACAAATTATAAGATGAACTCTTCTCTTTTTGCATCTTTAGAAAATTAGGATTTACTCCTCGGTTCTCATTTAAGCATCATATCAAAAATTAGATATTTTTTTTTCTTGATTGTGCAACTATTCCTTATCCACCTTACTTAAGTATTGTTGCGTAAAATCACATTCCACTAAGGGGAAATCACATATTTTATGCATGAAATTTTTCTGAGMACGCAGTTCCATGAGTGACGCCTTCATGGCTAAATCACAACTGAATTCCACTATTCACTTAAGCCTGATTCTCTCCAGATTATTCACCCTCTTTTTGGCATTTTTAACTGCTGGAATTACTCAAGTAAGAAGAGGAAATATCTCAATAATCATTTTTTTGCCCGAGAAACATGCTAATCCTCAAGTATTAGAAACCACGCAGCATCATGACATTGGTCAGACTAGTTTTTGGTGCTACTTGTGCAGTTGGTAGTCGATGCCATTAATGAATAGAGATTTGATGAGACCACTTCTTTTCACATCTTCTCCGGATTTTTGTGCACTATTGATATTGTCAATTCTTACGATCATGATCAGTTGGTGTAATTATGTCTTTGAAATCTATACAACATCGACCAAACTAACTTTCACATGCACCCTTGGCTTTTATATCTAAGTTTGATGATAACAATAGATGTGGGATCAAGAGGTTTAAGAGATGAAGCCAATCAACATCTTCATATCGTTGTTGCTCAGCTACGTTGTTGTTCTCGATATTTATTGAATTTGGGAGGGTACAGGAATGAGCCAAGAAGAAACTTACCGACAAGATGGCTCGTCGTTTGCTTTTTCCGCTTGGGATGACTTGAACGAGTGACATGTCTGGTATTAATTTTTCCATTCTTTAAATCTTTGTTTGGATTAATCTCCGTCTATATTGGCGATGATCCAGGTTTTTCGTGTCATCTAGCTGAGAGGAATGGTATCATTCAAGCCACTCAGCTTGCTGGCATCAATGTATTATCTTTGATCAACGAGCATTCTAGTGCAGCCATTTAGTATGGGATTGATAAAGATTTCTTGAATACATCGCGGCATGTTGTGTTTTATGACAAGGGTTCTAATAGTGCTTATGTCGCTCTTGTTTATTTATCTTCATATACGAAAAAGGAGTACGAAAAGAGTGTTTCGTTTAACCAATTCCATGTAAAAGATGTAAGATGGAAGGAAAATCTAGGCAGGCAAACACCCGAAACTTTGATGCCACCAATTTTTTTAGATATATACGGGTCGTCGATAGCCACCTCATTCAATGCCAAAGTCACGATCTGTATCTCCATCTCATCCTCCACACATTGATGTGGTATTGATCCCATTCTACCCCCACCACAATCTCTTTCGTTTATAGCACCTGCTCAGCTCCACCTTATAACAATTACAAACAACTATTATTGTGGTACCCATGGTACCATTGTGGTTTATTATGTTACTGATCAGGAGAGTTTCAATAATGTGAAGAAATGGTTGAATGAGATTGATCACTATGCAAGTAAGAATGTCAACAAGTTGCTTGTTGGAAACAAATGTGATTTGACTACTAATAGAGAAGTTGATTATGATACAACAATGACATTTGCGGATGAGATTGGCATTCCATTTTTGGAGACAAGTGCAAAGAATGCAACTAACGCGGAGCAGGATTTCATGATGATGGTTGTTGAGATCAAGAATGAGATGGAAAGTCAGCCTGCCATGAATAGCAACGGACCTGCTACTGTACAAATGAAAGGGCAGCCTGTTGTTCAGAAAAATGGTTGTTGCTCATAAGACAATTTCTATAATCATTTTTACTGCAATTGGTTTTGCAGAAGTGCAAGATAATTGTATGTATTTTTGGATCTCAGATAAGAAATATTTTCTTTCTGTTGAGAGATCAACAAATTGCAGACAACTAAAAATTTATTGCAAGTTGGATCTTGTATTGTTTCCTGACTTGCTTTTGTTCATGATAATTTGTATAGCAATGGATTGTTGTACTTGTGCTTAGTTTATAAAATCATATATAGTGTTTCTTTTCTTTAGGGTTTGGTAAACAAACAAAACTTCAAAAAAATAAAATACAAAAAAAGAATAATAATAAAAGAACAAAAAAAATAAAAAATAAAATAACACAATAAATAAATAAAACTTAAAAACAAAAACCTTCTAGTTTACTTTTCTTAATATTCTAGTTTATTTTTGTAGAAATAAATACACCTACAAAAACTCAAAACAACAATAAAACATAAAATTTCGCAAATGAACATCTCAATAATTCCTGAAAACAATGTTTTTTTTTTTTACATTTAGGCTCATTTGTTTTCATGAGTTACTTCAAAAATCAATCGACGAAGGAACTAGAACACAAAGGAAACAGGTAAGAAAGATGCATTTCATTTTGTTTGGTTACTAGCATTCATATTAATTCCTGCATTTTATGTTTTTCAACGCTCTCACAAGTTTTCATGCAGGATTAGTGCTAAAGATTTTTCAGGTTTGAGGACAATCAAATTTTATGCCAAAGTGATATTTTCAGAAAACATGCCTCATTGAAAGCTTGAAGGAGTTGATTTTTTCCATCTCACATGTCATGACATTTGTTGATACACAGAAAATTTGTGTGCATCCTGATGTTTGTTGTTACATAGAAACATTTTTCTATGACACAAAAACTTTTTGCGCATCTTGATGTTTGTTGTTACAAAGCGACCATGCTAACACACCATGTTGCGATACTCATATTTCCGCATTTTTCCAAATTTCATGTTGAGACACTATCCCATTTCTCCTTCAAGGTTGATTAGTCATCTTGGTATTGACACCCATCTTCCATTGAATTATCCTTCATGATTTCACACACCTATTTTTCTGAGTTGCATACATTCCCTTATCTCTTTCAGTTCATTTTTGCCTTTCTAGTTTTCCTTCTGAATAAAACAAACTCCCTTTCCATGATTACATTGCCTTGCCATACACATTGTTGCTATTGAGATCTATCTATAGTCCTACCCTTCTTGTTATAAACTCGTGTTGACTGATGTGGGATTCCTTAAGGCCCACCTTTCAACAATCTTTCCCCATCGACCTCAGCACCTTATCTAGGAAATAGACTAGAGTCCATTTTGAGTACCTAGAGGCTTGCATGCCTTAATGGAAAGTTCTCTCGCTGACGATCATGGGAATACATCAATGTCCCTTGATCATCAGATCTTGCAAGTGGCTCGACATCAGCACCTTTATTCACACTTCACAAGATGTACCCGTGTACCTTGACACTCATTGACATCACTAGTGAGTTTGTCTCGCATTGGTTAACGACATTCATCAATGGTCGGTAATCTAATTATTTCTCTTCATGCTCCACACCGACATTCATTCGCATGATTAGAATTGTACCATCAGTTTGTAATGGATGAAGAATATACACTTTTTCATGATCCCCTTAGCAGTTGCAGCAGTTTGATTTCAGATCTATGATAGTACCACAACTCCATATTCTCCGCCTTCCACATTTCTCATGATTCAGCAATAGCAGTTCAAATTCCTTCACTTCCCATTATCCAGTTACAACAGCAGCAACATTAGCAGTTACATTTTCCTGATCTTGCAGCAGTGACACCTTCCATATTTCATCAGTCACATTCATATATTATTTTCTCCAGCAGTTACAATAGTTGTCACTACAGCGCCAATCACGTTTTTCTTGATCCAGCAGCTGCAACAGCTACATCTACTTTTTGGGTAAGTGGAGGTATGTTCTTTTATAATCTTTAATCACACAATTCATTATATGTTGACTTGAATATTTTGGAAAATTTCCTCACCATGCTCTCTTTCCTTCCATGACCTACACTAATTTGCATGAGGGAATGCAACCGATTCAGTTGGGGGGGGGGACTATTTCACCACATATTCATTACCATTATTCCATTTTACCATCTCATCATTCCATTTATGATTCACTAACATTTATTTTCCAGCGACACTTTGTTTCATTTCTATTGTTATACATATTGGCATGATTCCTAAAGATAAAGAAAAGACTTTCTTATACACAATGATGCTTTCTTATGCACATTGATAGCTTATTATTTTCAGTGAGTATATGACCAAATTATTATAGCAAGAAAACAAATAAATGAAATGAATGTTGTTAACACAAGAACCAACATTCTTTGTATTCATGGTTGTCACACAAGAACCAACCATAAGAAAATGTATGTTGTTACTCTTGTATTTCATACCCTGGAAACATTCATTGTTAAAAGAACATCATCAATCAAAGCCATAGTTTGAATGCCAAAAGTTCTTAAGAAGATCCATGCATGGTTGCATGAGGACATGCAACAAGTTGAGTTGGGGGGCATGTTAGGACTCGGAAATTTCACATTTATATCCTCTTTTTCCTTCACCATTCCTTACATTTCATGGTCCTAATAAACCTTTTATCATACCATTTCCATACATACATTTGGGTTTCATCTTATTATTTTCCACTTTATTCATTTTAGTATTATAAGTGAATTTGTGATTAAATATTAGAAATTAACATGTTTTCATTATATATCAAAGTTKGATGTGTTTGATGATGTGTGTAGGAATATTTGAAGATTGCAACAAAGTCAAAATACACCACCTATCCTCAAATTCGAATTACATCTTCAAACTTGAAGATTTGAAAGAGAGAAGATCATGGAAGATTTGGTTGGCATATCTTATCTAAGATATGTGAGAGATGTATGGAGGATTTGAAGGGATCATATCTTGTCATAATGGAAAAATAGTTGAGAGTGGTTGAGATAATAGTGGATCTGTAATTATGACACTCATGTATATAAGAGAGTGTTCTCTCTTCATGAGGGTCATCATGTAATTCATAATTTAGTCTTGTAATTAGGAGAAGGGGATTCTTAGCTTTGATTCTTTCATTGTTATTATTTCATGCTTTGTCATTTGACTCTTGTAATATAATTTGAGATTGATTTATTGTGTGAGCTCACATATGTCTTTTGTCATTCAACTCTTCACATGTTGTATTGCTTTCCTAGATTAATTTCCTACTTTCCTAGTTAGTCTTTTAATGCTTTCCTAGATTAATTTCAATTCAGCAATTTAGATTAGATTACTTCTACTTCAGTCCTTCATATATAGTGTGTGTGCTTCATAAGCCTACGAACCTCGGATTGACAAATTAAATAGTTGGGAAAATACTACAACGGAATTAAACGACAATATTTCCGCCTGACACTTATATGATAGCAAGTATCATAAACATCCGGAGAAGCTACAGATGCATTGGTTGGGACCTTTTATAGTTGTGGAAATCCATGAATCTGGTGTTCTTAGGATCACACAAATAGATGGTATTATTCATTACATATTGGTGAATGGCTCCGACCTAAAGCCCTACATTTTCGTTCAATAAGTGTAATTGTGCAGCACTCATGTACGCAGGAGTGCATCCAGTAGGTAGGATTTTTCATTAGTTGTTGTTTTTCGTTTCCGTCAATAGATTGGTGGCACTTTTGATTGTCACTTTTACTAGCCTCTAGTAGTCCCTATCAATTTATCCAGCCCAAATATCAACTTTGTGGTCAGGGAGGTATAAATTAAATCCCTTTGTATCTTGTATCTTCCAAGCTCAAAACCTGTGCTTGTCATTGTCATTGGGTTAGTTAAATGTCTCATCATTATTAGTTGGATTCTTTTACTTCCTCACATTTTTCAATACATTTTAGAGTGATCATTGGTGACGCCATTTCTTTTACATTCACCCCAATATATGTGCGCCATGTTTCCACTTATATTCTTAACTTCCCACATCGCCTCGTAGAGTTTGTTGTGTCTGCTCGTCATGTATGATGTTAATACTGAAATGGTTGCCATGTTATCTCTCTTAATGGTTGTTAATATCGTCACCATCCCCGGATGTTTTCTCTAAACTTGCCTTTGGCTGACTACTCACCAATATCGTGTTTTCATCAAGTTCTTTGTATCTTCAGTCCTGGATCCCCCTAAGAACTCTATGATCTTGCACCTTTGTCCACCAGTTCACTTTGTCTACCAATGTCGGTATGTTACGATGGTACACACTCCTGGTCGAGGATCCCTTCCCAAAAATTTTATTCTGGAGGAATTTATTGATCTACGTGTTATAGTTTAGGGTGATCTCCATGGGAAGGTCAAGCAAACTCGGTTAGTCGAGCTATATTTCACAGATGCTTCCCTCTTTCCACAAATGGTTATTTATGCATTTATATGGATTGAAACACACTATCGGATGGACATTTTTAGTGGTAGTGGAAACCTGATTTTGTATCACTATGGGAATCTACCTTGATAAGTCTTCACGACCTACCATTCTTTGGTACTACTGGAGAAGTCGATCTGTGCACAAAATTCCTTATCATCCGTGTGCACAAAAATACCTTCTAGTTAGACTAGTCCTATCCCATCCATGTCGAGGACATTCATAATCTCACCGGGTTGTCCATGGAAAGGCAGGATGTTATAGACGGATTCCAAGGCTCTGGGAAGCATGGGCGGAAAAAAGGTGAAATTAGCTTATATGAAAAATACGAAACTAGGTGAGGAGGTCACAGAACACACATTGCATTGATCAACAATGAACAGGATTTCATGGCCTATTATCTGATTAATGGAAAAGTACTGAAGAATTACACGAAAGGAGAGTGCACACTTGATGCCATAGCAGTAGCTCAATTTACAAAAAAGGGCACACCATTGAATTGGTGTAAATATTTGTTCATCGAACTGTTCCAATCTTGCATGGATGTGCATGAGAAGGCCGGATACTTCATCTATGGATACTTATTAGTAGCATTCTCTATGTGGAAGTGGCAACCGCTAAAGGGGCACGACATCTATCGTGCGTCTGATGGTCATATCACCAAACTCTTCAACACTTGGCATATTCGCACTGCAACCACCAATAAAACAACTCACACTGCATCCTTTTCTAAGTGGTATAACGATCTTATCACCAAAACACAAAGGCCATGAATCCCACAGTCGTTGCTAAATCGTCACACTCACAACATCTGATTCAGGATGAGTTGTGACCATACCTTTGTACGACCTCTTGGAGCTTCTCCATCTCTTTTCCATATGACTCCTTTACCATTTTTTCTAGATGAGGCAATGTTTGATAAATAAGTCACCACATGATTGGGTGTCACTATCTAAAAGAAGCGCTCGGGTGTCTCCTACACAATTCGTGTCATCACGCAATGGTTTGTTCCTATGCAAACCCCTAACATAGGTAATAATTTCGCAAAAAGGGAATGAATGCCTTCAAGATCAAAGGAAGGGAAAGACAAAGGAGAAGATTAAACGTTGCCAAGGGGGACAGTTTAGATCCTATTTTCCACCATTCTGGATGACGCTACCATCTCGCGTAAGCAATTGCATGAGTTTTTTACTTATGTTTTTCCTCTAAAGAAGCAATGCATCGTTTCTCCCTACAAATATGTCTTTGACCCCCTTGTCACTGAAGCCACTTAGTTCTCTTCCCTTCCACCTCTAACGCATACTGCTTCCCCTTTGATATGCACCACTACCGCAATTCATTCATCGATCCTTGTAATAATTGTCCTTGATGATCCTGCAGTGACGTAGAATTCTACCCTCATCCTTGAGGAACTACCCAAACAACAACATTCTTTACTTGTCGATGTCCTATTCACAACTACGTTATCCCCCACTCACACCCATTTCGACACCACCTTTCCAGAGTCTACAAATCCCT
Source organism: Picea engelmannii (assembly GCA_009831015.1). NCBI lineage: Eukaryota > Viridiplantae > Streptophyta > Pinopsida > Pinales > Pinaceae > Picea > Picea engelmannii. Next base: position 56,455 of record ML788486.1, read on the forward strand.
CTACTACACCTACCGGAACCATCGTTAAATATGTTAAAAACATTCTTGTCACGATGCAATTTTCCCATCAAATATGTTAAAATATTATAGCAAATCGTCAACATTCTTAGTTAAATCTGTCAAAACGGGCATCTAAGTTGCAGAAACCATCAAATTTCACAGGTTGTTTGGATTTGAAATTCCAACCCTGCTAACATAGACTATACGTGGCCATGTTGTCCATTTTGAGAAACCAACACCCAATTTTAAATGTCAATGTTCAAATGCATTCCCAAGGAGTCATGTTCTTGCTAGCAAGAGAATGCATGACATTCAAAGGTCCCATCAAGTGGTATTGAAGAAGTCGTTGTCCAATTTTTTATTGAAATTGTCCCTGGCATGGACATATTTGTTCGTCAGGTCATGGGAATAGGTTGCTACATGAAGAGCCATGGTGGTTGTGCACTGACAACATACAAGTAGAGCGTGACATCTTTTGGAGGTATTTGAAAAGATTATGAATTTTCAAAGCCAAATTTCTATTAGTTGAGAGAAGATTTTCCATATATTTAAACAGTGAAATGTTATTTTATCAAAGTAAATATATTTTGGTACAAATCTCAATTTAAAAAAACATTTTATGGAAAATACTTAGAGGTATGGTGTCATAAGGAGAGTTTTATTTTAAAATTCATGTAGTGGTTCCATAAAATAAGTGGTCAACCATGATGTCAAAGGAAATTATATGGTAAGAAGCATGCATTGAAATTACTTTTTTGGTGATTCATTATTTTATGAGTGGCAAGAGAGTCATGAAAAGGGTTAAAGTGATTATGTATTGAAGAGTCAAAGTTAATATGAAGTCTAAGAGAAAGTGAGTGGTCCTTGTGTCAAGAGTCATCTAAATGTTGTATAGGAGTCTATAGATCTAAGTTTAAAACGAGTCCAAATATTTGAGTATATAATTGAAAGACATTGAGTCAATCCAAGTTGAGAGTAAATTCATGTGAGTAAAAAGTCATGTCAAAGTCAAGTCCAGGTGTGGATCAAAATATCTTGGTTATGTAATGGATTCTTGTTTGTCTAATGAAGTGAGTATCAAATATGGAGACAAAGTTGAATTTGAAAGAAGTCATTGATGTGTAATTGTTGGGTGCATGTTTTGCGGTACCTGACACCCCATATTTAAATTTATGGTCAAACCATTACATGAGAGTTTGTTGATGTAAAAGATTTGAAGTCAAATTGAGAGTTTGGAGTCAAGGTTTAAGCAAAGAAAATTCATTCAAATTGCCAATGTCAAAGGTAAAGTCATGTAAAATCATGAAATTGGTGTGTCAATTAAGTTTTCCAATCTAGTGCCATAGGTGTCTTGTTGGATGGAGGCGTCCCTCCCAACAAGAAAAATTTTATGCATGTATTGTGTGGAAGATTCAGAGAAAGAATTATTCAAGAAGAAGATGTTGAGTCTAGGACAGAAGAAGATGATAGTAGAAATAATACTAGTGAAGAATGAAGATGATGTTGACTCCATGACAGAGGAATGCAAGAAAAAATAATATTTATGGTGAAAGAGAAAAGGATGCAGACTTCAAGAGAAAAGGAAATTTGTGGCAGAACCCTACAACAAGAAAGTTTTAACAGAAAGAGGAACAACTTCCAGATGAGGTTGGGTAGAATCTTTTGAGATAGCTCCACAGGTGTAAATGTGGGTAGATTTTTCTAGAGAAAAGAGCAAGTGAAGCTCTTGAGAGAAAGTTAGAAAGGGAAGAAGTCTACAACTATGGTAGTTGAGGAGAAAAGTAAGCTTAAAAGGTTCTAGCAAAAGGAACTGGGAATACCAAAATACCAAGTCCAAGAGAGAAGCTTAGGGAGGTATTGTGTAGTGGGGTGAAACAAACCTATTATTGCATAGGATATTTGTCGCTCACAGTGAGAATGGAGAAGCTCACAGAGGAAGAGAGGAGAATGACTATGAATAGTTAGGTAAAGGGTTTAGAAGTAAGCCACAATAAAGCGAAAGAATACATAGAATCTGATGATAGGGAAAGTTGAAATAGAAGGACTCCTATGCGTGGAAAAAAGGAAGAAGAGGCTAGAGGAAAGGATAGAAACAAGGATGCGGGGAAATAAAAATAAAGAAGCAGCAGAAGACAATAGAGAGAAGAGAACATTCCAACATCTCATGAGCTTCAAATAATTCCAACATCTCATAAGCCTTCATAGAACATTGTAAATTAGTTCAAGCCTAAGAAGATAATAGAGAGAAAAGAGCATTTAAAAGCTTAGAGAACTATAGAGAGAGTATGTAGGAAGGCATGCAATTTGTAGAGACATAATGGCATCCAAACTATCATTTTCACTAAAAGTTCAATGCACTCTATTTTTCGAATGGAAAAGCACATTGAAGCAGTCAAAGTTGTGGTAAATGTTGAAACTTTTTTCTCAAATTAAGTTCCTTTAAACTCTAAAAATCTATTTGGGAATCCAATGGCCAAACATACTCATGGTCTATAAATATGTTATTAGGAAAAAATCTTCATGAAAAATTATTAATAAATAAATATCAAAGTAATCTCCAAAATAAGGAACCAAGAGGCAATAAATAAGTTGAGACCGATAATGTTTTGAAAGGAACTCAAACATATATATATATATATATATATATATATATATATATATATATATATATATATATATAGGAAAAGAACCCAAAATAAATATATAATTTGACACCCATAATGATCCTTAATGTTTCTTCATCTTAAGATATATTAACCACCATCATTGGTAAATACGTTATATAGAGATATAAAAAACAACAAGTGTTAAGGCCTTTCAAAATATGAACTAAATTTTACTATCCTTGAAGAGATTGTGAGCAATCGTAAACTACAATACATAGTTATTCAAAAGAGAACCTCCTTAAATTATATATTAGCTTGTCCATAATTTATCTTCGAGAAGGTTTATAACATGAACAAGGCTATAAACAAAATAAATTTTTTAGGAATGAGTATCAAGGCCCTACGTGAGTTTATTTCACATGGTATCCTTGTGTCATATAGGGGAGGGAGGGGAAGCCTAATTAAGTTCATAATCACACCAAAACAATTAATCAACCATTATGTTAGTAGGAGGACCACTATTTTTAGGGATTCCCTTGTTATCAAAAGGATCAATGTATATTGGGGCTACATGTTGCAATGGACTAATCCTCACAACCAATGTGGGACAAGATTGAAGGACATGAGGAAAATATATTATATAGTTGTAGATAGTATCCCTAGATGCCCTAACACAAGCATATCAAACTCGTTATTAACATACTCATCGACACATTCCATATAGGGTGTGAGGGAAGTAAATAAAGAAAGAATAATCACCCTGCAACCATTAATCAACCATTATGTTAGTATAAGGGATATTACCTCTATGAATGTCAAGACGCATTGGCATAAGGATAAAAGTATATTGGGGATTATGTGTTGCTATGTACCAATCGCAACAACCAATGTGGCATGAGGGAAGTAGTTGATGATATATTTTATAGTTCTAGAAACATTCCTAATGTGCCACAATATAGGTGTACTAGACCCTTTTTTAAACACACTCATGCACATGTTCCATATGGAGGTAAGAGAAGGTTAAGCAAGTGAGAATAATCACCTTGTAACCATTAATCAATCCATATTTTAGTATGAGGGCCACTACCTTTATGGATTCCTCGTTCGCATAAGGATCAAAGTGTATTGGAGCTCATATGTTGTCATAGACAAATCCCAACAACTAATGTGGGATGGGAGGGAGGATATTTTATATCATGGTAATCTCAGTACACCATTACATAGGTGTATCATACTCTTTTATTAACACACTCACAAGCATGTGCCATATAGAGGAGGGAGGGAAAGTCCAAGAAGTAAAGCATAATCACCCTAAAACCAATAGTTAGCTATTATATTAGTAGGAGGAACACTACCCTTTTGGATTTCCCCTTTGCTATAAGGATCAAGGTATATGAGGGATTATATGCTTACGGGGTCCAATCCCAATAACTAATGTAGGAAAAGAGGGAAGAATATAAAGGAAATAATCATAGAAACATTTCTAATATGCTATAACATAGGCATATATTAATTTTAAATTAACACACTTATGTGCATGGGTTATTAAAAGATTGAGGGGAAAGTTTATTATGATTTTAGTAGGAGGGACGCTACATTTGTGGATTTCCCCATTGGCATAAGGATCAAGGTTTATTAGGGATTATAAACTTTCAAGGAAAAATCCCAACAACTAATGTAGGATGTGAGGGAAAGAGACTTTGTAGTCATAGAGACGATTTTCAGATGCCAAAATATAGGCATATCCAAAATTTAAATTAACACACTCATGCACTTGGGCCATATAAAGAAGGAGGGAAAGGTTGTTAAGTAATAATAACAACCTAATAACCATTAATAAACTATTGTGTTAGTATTAGGCCCACTACCTTTATGTATGACCCAATTGGTATAAGGTTAAATTGGTATAAGGTTAAGGGTATATCAAATATTGTTTAATTGTTACATTGGTCAAACCTTGATCTTGGATTATATTCGGGATGAGTAGTTGATTTTTAAAACATTCATTGTTGTGTCTTATTATGGCAATTGTTACAAGCCCATAGTATCATTATAGTATTTCATGTTTTCATTAACAAGTGGTATACATTATGCTGACCTTGCAACATTCCCATATTCCCTATGGGGCCACCATTAAATCCTTAAAACCCACTTACTCACATATATAGTCTAGGAGAAGGATCGATTGATAAAAGAAATCTTATTTTTCAATTTTCCAAATTGTATTAATTATAGTCTTACAAGATATTTGAATTACACTCCTAAATTGATTTACCTTCCCCATCCCATCTTTCAACTTTACATGGATTTGGGAACAAATAAATTTCCATGATGTATATTTTATTAGAGAGTTTCCATTATGTAGTTATTTGTGTTAAAATATTAAATTTTATTATCATGTATCATTCAAGCCCAACTATACAACAAAAAAATGTTCTTAGCATCATCTCTATGAAAGTAGGGAAAAAACTTGTTCTTAATCCTTCCATATTTGGGTTGTATCTTGGTATAAGAAATATTTCTAAGTCAACCTCCAATAAGCTACATTTTTTTAGAGGCCTATCACGCTTCCACTAGAACCTCTTCCAATTTGGGAAGAAACAAGGAGTTGGAGTTGGAGTTTTGTATGATATGTGTGTAATATTCATGGGTAGGGAAGGTGTTATGATGTTATTTCCATATAAGGCCTTATTGTGAGCATAATGGTAATTTATTTTATTGAGTGTTATCACCTCAATTTCATTCATATGCGACATTTAAGTGATTTTACTGGGAAACATCACAAAGCAACATTAACTCAACTTAATGCACTTAAAAGCATGGTTTACAAGCCAATTACATGTCATTCACACCAATCAGAGTTATAGTGGACCAGATAAAGGTTCACTCAAGACTTTTCCTTGAACTTGCATGATGTTTCTAGTTTCCATGGAATACTTTTGTGATACTTGCAAAAATGTGAATCAAGGAATTCCATAATCCGTGAATGCTTTTGGTCGGATCTAAGTTGTGGTTGGTGAGAAAATACCCATACCCAATGTTACAACCTTATCAATGGAGTGATACTTGGCCACTCTTGAGGCAAAGTCAGTCAGATGGGTGTCCATGATTGAAACTCAATCATTCATATTATAACTATTTTTTTGAGGTTCAACAATGTCCTATAAATACAAATTCATCCCATGCATTTTATAACAACTTCTGAATGTAAAGTTATGTTTGATAAATTAATCCTAAGAGTAGGAAGAGCATTGCTTCCTCTCACATAATCTAGTGTTTTCTTACTTTCATGCTACCCATTTTTCCCTCCAAGGTGTCCATCCACAAAGAGAAGTGCTACCTATTCATATTCACGAATAGAGAGATCCCATTCGAGGATTAAAGGAATATCCCATGGACAATATTATAGACCACACTTGCTAGCTTCTTCCCATGTGAAATATTTCATGTTATTTTTCCTTTCCATTGGATAGTAAAGAAATCCTCTTCCCCCCCAAAAAAAATGTTGCTTAAATGATGTTTGAATGATTGAAAATAGTTTTTTAACACTTTAATAGTTTATATGCATGCCACGGGATAGGTAGGTTGTTTATGTACAGTCCATTCATCTCTTTTGTATATTCTTAGTTCTAACAAGAAACTAGGATAATGTTTTGGTGCTTTCATGTACAAAAAAAACTCACATGCATCAAGTTAAACTGTTGGAATAACAAGTTGAAGAGGTTTATCACATATCTAGATATTTTGGAGACATTTAGTTGACAGTTGACAATCAACTAGGAGGGTCGAATAAGTGGTCAAGTCAACATTCGACTGGTTAATAGCGTCAACCATGGTATTTAACTAGTACATAGGTCAAGGAAAAATTCAAGGAGTTTGTTATGTGACCTAGCCAACCAAAGTGGATCGTTTCCTTCTCACTTCAAGGGATATATTTAAACTTTATTGATGTGTGTGTGTGTGGACCAATCTATAATGGAAATTTTTGGTTCATTATGTTTCCTATTGTATGTTGAGCTATGTTGACTTGTGCTTATATGTTATAACAATGTCTTTAGACAACACCTCATCTTGGAATGTATAGGTCCTTGATATATTTATCCATTGGTTCTCCAACATGGAATCAGATCTATTAGATTAATACCTAACATGTTGTCTATAAGTATATTGGAGATTTCCACTTGCATGTGCTCTTGATGAGTCAAATCTCTCTCATAGATTGACTTCGAATTACAATTTGAAGATTGAATCAAGGTTTATATCTATACATCAAGATCTTGAGTTCAAAAAAAGAACCTATGGTTCTAAATAGCCATTATTATTGTATGTGGGCACAATATATGGATACATTATAAAGAGTAAGGTGTTTGGCACTTTATAAAGACTGTGATTCCAAATATGGTGGATGATAAATGAAATTTTGTCATTGATGGGAAGAAGGTTGAGGATGTCGGAGTCATAAAAACCTACATCTCTAGGGATATTTTCTTTCATATGATAAAGATGACTATTCAAATGAAGTCTAGAAGAGGTTGAAAAATCCATCTCATAAGACCAATGAAAGTCAAGTTATCTAGATTGAGAAATAGTTAATCTAGTTTGATCCTCTCTCTTTTGAAAGAATTGGAGACTATTTGGCTCACATGAAGGAGCTTCAGTTGAAATGAGGTGAATGTGAATCGAGTTTCTTGAAGAAGGATGATAAACTCATAGAAATGATATTGATTAACATGAAGAAATCCTATGATGTATTATGTTCAAAAATTCATGCTAGTTGGCATCCAAAAAAGAAGATGGTAAGGATTATTCCTTTGATTATTTTTGTGGTTTTCTAATTAGGTCATATGAAAAACTACTTCATGGAGAGAAAATTGAAGTTAAGCAATAAGCCAATTTGTTGAAGGGAAAAGGTCATTAAAACTATAAAGAAATAGGTTAGACAAGCGACCAGGATAAATAATGAGATTAAATCAACTCAGCCATTAAGAAGTATCATGATGATTAGGAATTGACTAAGAAATGTAGGAATAGTAATATCTACCATTATTGCAAAAAATCAGGACACATGGAGAAGGCTTGTCAGTATAAGACTAAATACCTAAAGGAGAAAATCAAGAAGCTTGAAGGAGACATGTCAACTAAGTGGTCAACCAACCTGCAACACTAACTTCCAAAAGGCAAGGTAGATAACTATATGTTCTTTGTTAGTGATTCTCATGCCTTAGATGCTCACACTTCTAAAATTAAATGGATAATTGATTCTAGTTGTACCCATCATATTACTAAAGATGCTTCTCTCTTTTCCTCAATGAAAAAGGATGCATAAAAACAAAAAATTGTTTCTAATGATTATGCTCTTACTACTACTGGTTGTGATAAAATTGAATGCCAGAATGGTGTGATCACTGATTTTTATAATGTATCTAGTTTGAGTGTTAATTTGTCAATTGTATCTTAACTAAATCAGACTTAAAAGAAGGTAGATTTTTGTCCAAATAATCTTGTTGTTAAATATATGCACAATAAATCCAGTATTGTTGTTAAGGGTATTCTCGATCCTAAGGACAAATTTTATAAGTTCTATGATTTTCTTATAAAAGATCCAAGACATATTGCACTTGTAGCAAAGACCCGCAACCAGATGATAATTTGGCACAAAATACTTGGACATCCAAATTTATGAAAAATGAAGATGAAGATAATGTTTGGCCCTCCATTTTTGAAGAGAACCTAATTTTGAAGAAAGGCCAAATCTTTTCAGGAAAGCGCAATAACCTAGCGAAGGATTAGAAGTGTCGGAAAACGGCTAGGATGACCGGAAAGATAATTGCAAGCATGCCAATAGTGAAAATGGACCATGCACTCATTGGAAAAGAAAGTGGAAAGAGATAGAAGCTTGAATCACATGCAAGGAGAAAGCAAGAAAAACAACAGAAGCGGAATAAAGAAAAGACAATAGCGGAATCAAGAAGTCAAGAAGTGCCCGAGGGAAAACTAGAAATATGGGAATATGTAATGCAAAATGGTTGGTTGGTTGTTAGTCATATTGTGCACTGTTAGACAGTTTTTGCTAGTATTATTGTTGTTTTTTCTCTGTTATCAAGCTATCGCCATTCTTGTCATTGAGCCTGGTGCGATAAGCTACTGTAATGGATTTTGTGGAATAATTGTGCTTGTGCAGTAGCGATAGAGTCTGTAGTGGGTATTGGAACAAGGAGTGTGATGTATAAGCTACGATAAGAAGGATGTACTCACGAGATCATGAATTTTGAGATACAGTTAATATAAGAGATCATTTGGGCCCTAAAATTGTGGTTCTGATGTGTATAACTATGTAGTTTCTTCATCACGCAATTAATTTTGTACCGTGTATTTGGTATTTAACCATTAATTCTAATCTATGGACTTGTTTATATGCTACGCAACCTGGTTAATCTAATGTTTATGTTGGTTTATAAAATTTATAATATATTTCTTTATATCTTAAAGTAGGAATCTGCATTGTGTTGCATCAAGTCTGATGACGCATCCTCTTTGATTCATTTCACCTCACACAAGTCTCGATTGTGCTTCGGGTGAGACCTCCTTCTCTTGTGATTGGTAATATGCCAAAGTTGCTAGACTACAACAGTACTCTTTGTTGGCAATCCTCTGAGAACCCTGGTCTCCAATTTTACGCCAACAAATGGTTCTATTGTTGGGACCTGTCTTTAAAGTGAGTTTTTAGAGGATGCAACATCACATATTTAAGTCTAACATTGAGAATTGGTGGGAAAGAATGTGTGATGAGTTTATTCTACAAGAAGTTGATTTACGATGCAAAATTTTGAGGGTTGTGAAGAACGTTGTCTTTTACTCGGAACCTGTGAGCGACCAGTATGAGATCTTCTCGATTTGATTCTTGGAAGTGTAATTTCAGTGGCTCGACTAGCTGCAAGAAGCACGACAATTCAAAGATCGATTCAAGAGAAGCTATAATTGGATTGTTAAGTGCATAACATCTCTTCACCAGCTAGATCATCCAATTTCTAGAGTTGTGGATTTATGGGTACACATTACTCTGAAAGGATATATTATTGAATTTGTTGCAGAGAACCAAAAATATTTTTCGAAAGCAGAAGCAGTGTTATACGAGGGACCCAAAGGAATATTGTTGCAGGAAATCCCTAATTGGATCAATATTTTGTTAACGAAAGAAGGAATGTTGTTGGTTCCTTCAGTTGAGATGGCAGTGTAAACCCCTGCACTTTGGGGGGAGTTGGTTCAATGCAGGGTCATGAACCAATAAAGAAGGAATTTCAGGAGATGGGGGGCGACGAGAGAAAACTACAAGAAATGAACGATCTCAAAGGAGGGATGTGGTTGTTGAAAAGAGGTGGCAGATTTAGATGAGAAATGTGAAGAAGATGTTTGATCCATCGCAGAAAGAGATGGATTGTGATGGTAATCTGAAGAAATAATTAGAGAAGTTGCAAGAGTTGTGAATACCTGGAAGGTTGACCAAAAGATGGTTGAATGAGAGATTTGGCGAGAGTAATGAATGTTTTGAAGAAAGCAGACAAGAGATGGGAACCTTAGGAAAAATGGATGAAGTAGGAAGAATAGGTGTCACCTCTAAAGAAGATTACTTAGTCGAGACCTTAGAAGGAGTTACGAGATAATTGTATCTCCTAATGCCAAAAGCTATTAGACTACACTACGAAGTAGAAGGTGTTAGCGATCAAAAAAATACAATGGTATTTTTTAGAACGTTTTCATCATTTTTACTTAATACGCTCATTTCTCAGTGTTCTGGCCACTGTCATAATCTCCAAATCCTTTATCAAAGCTCTTGTTAATCAATTTTTCCCAAACTCTATGGCTTCGCTCTCTTGACATGTAAATAAAATATTTCCCTCTTGACCTAGTCTATTCTTTTGATTTTGATATGTTCCTAGTTTTCATTGAGTTTCATTAAAAAAATTGGTGTGTTCTTTAAAGTTGCTTAACCCTAGGATATACTTCAAACTATCCTAAGTCTAATCCTACCATCAATACACAACACAAGCCAAACCCTCATGCTAGCCACGGATCATATGCCAAATTCCATGTCTGCAGGTTAAGAGTGTTTAACTCAAAGCCATGTCACAATTCAAGTCACGAATCGACACATAGTTCGACATGCCAACTCCCTAGTCAAGCCTTTAGTTATGCCACGAGTCAGGCCTCAAACCACGCAATATACCAAACCCTTTGTTGAGCACCAAGTTGACAAGTTTGAGGTTACAGGTGTCTAAAGTGTTTTTGTGCCGAATAGGCAGAGTTGTTGTCGACCAAGTGTGTGCAACAGAGATAGAATTACGCTCATGTTTATGATACAGGTGCTTGATTTGCAGGGATCACAGATTGTCGATCTTGAGGGTGTATGTGCTTCGATAGGTGACTCATGAAAACGCACAATGCCCGAGTTGTTAGTTTTCAAGCATCAAATGAACACGCAGTGTATCTTCATCCAGATCGGCTTCACAACTACGCCTTATTCAACACAAACATGAATCATTTTGGTTCTATACATTCCCTCCATCATATATGATCAGGTTATTAATACTGAGCGTTGGACTATAAGAAGACACTGGCACTTGCGCATATACCGTCACCTGGACTACCATGATTGAGGGGTATGCTCTTCGTGGGAAGGAGAGAGGGGCTTTGGTTCTCTACTATCAGATGCGACAAGACAGTGTGAAACCTGATCATTATGTATTTGCTACTGTTCTGAGGGCATGTGCAGGCATAGTGTCTCTGGAACTGGGAAAGCAAGTGCATGCGGGTATCTTTAAGAGTGTATTCCAATGGGATTTAGTTCTTTGTAGTGTTTTTGTGGACATATATGCCAATATAATAGAATTGAAGATGCATGTGAAATTTTTGATGAAATAAATGAAAGGGATGTTGTTTGTTGGAATGGTATTGTTGTAGGATATACACAGATATTGGAGGTGCTCACTTTGCAAATATAGTTGCAGCTGATGTCAAGGAAGAGCCTGATACAATAGTGAAGCACAAGGAAACCTTCCTCTCTCTTCTTGAGAGTAAAGAAAAATACTCTACAGGTTTGCAGAAGGAGTTGCGATTATTTCCAAGAGAAGAGCAGCCTTTCAAAGCTTGGGAATTCATGCAAGTGTAAGAAATATACATGCCAGAAGATCTTTACTACTGTGTTAAAATGACCTTTCTATAAGTTGTAATGATGAAATGGGGCATGCAACTAAAGTTAAGAGGAATGCATTTGTTGTAAACCTAAATTAAGAACCCTGAAGATTAAACAATCTAAAGAAACCAAGTCTTTTGCAATTTTGAAACAAATTGCTAGACTTGCACTTTCGGCAGCTTAGCCAGGTCCCCAAAGTTACTGTTAGCTTTCGGCAGCTAATCTCACTCTGTTTATGCATGTAAGCTTCTGAAAGCATAGAACATGACAGAAAGCCACTATTTTTGTACAGATCCAAGTTTCTTTGATCGGAATGCCATGAGGAAGGTTTCTAATGATAGATAATAATTAATGGCATCATTATTGGGTTTTTGTTCCACTTTTAAAAGGTGCCAACAAGAGGAAAAGATTGAGTTTGCTACCTAATTTTGGCAAAACAAACTGTCTTTTTGACAAAGGTGGCAAATTCAAATTATCTATCAGCTTATAAAGATCTACTGCAGTTGTCAAAGACTTTGAAGGCTTTGAAGATCATTTGAGATAAGATGTTGACCTATGAAATAGGATATTTTCCTATTTTCATGAATTTGTTTTGACTTTCTATTTTAAGTAAATTTGATCCAGTTTTCCAAGATCTAGATATCTTTTGTAAAGGCTATAAAGCCAAAAAATTCTGAAGATGTAAGGGGTTCGAGTCTGGATACATAGACCTTGATGTTATTTTAATAGACTTTCAAATTTATAATACAAATCACAGTTTCCTTTCATTATTGATGCCAGATTTCCATTACCTTTCTCTTTCTGTACTTTGATTCAAGTTTGTCTTAACTGCTAATGATTGTTATCTCATTTTGTCAATTCATAATCTTGATTTAATAGTAATCTACACTATCTTATTTGACCCATCACATGTGTGTTATGGTTAATGAGCATAGATTTCTTCATCCACATGTTAAGCTATCTATCTGATCATTAATTCTTGAAAGCATTGTCTCATTTGGTTATATACATTTTCATTTGGTTATATACATTTGATTGTCTTAATATCAATCTAGTAGGTCATTTATCCCATTTGATCCACACATAAACACAAAAACAATTACACTTTAAGTTACCAGGCTTCTTCAAGATACAACCTGAGAAGGACTCATGGAGAGATAACAAATTGGCATCGTTGTCGGGGAGTAGACATTGAAGCTTAGCTTCCTTGGGAGACGACATATATCCATCTTTGATTATAGACAAGGTCTGGACATATTTTCAGTTGTAATCATCTATCTGGCGACTCCATGAAGGACGAATTCAGTGGTGACTCCATTGTTTTGAAATCTGTTGGCGACTCCACTGGTATGAAATGAACAAGATCTTAGCTAAGAGGTATGCATTCTGTCATTTTTCAAGTATTTTTGGTTACCCTCATCCAGTACCTAGTAAAGATGAATGGGAAAATAGTCTTCCCAGATTTTGAGGAGAAGAGTGGGAAGTGCCAACTAAACACTTGATGGATTTTCATGACTTTATTCATCAGCTTCAGATCATACATGAAGATGTTCAAATTAATCTTTTCAGGTATTCATTAGAGGGGTTTTCTCTTAATTGGTGTTGGTCTCTTCCAAATGCAAGTATTAGTTCTTTGGCAAATTTTCATGTTGTCTTTCATTTGTTTTGCAAAGACATATTTTTAGTTGACCTTCTATATCCCGAATGTTGTCATGATTTTAATTTATTGAATAAAGATCCAAACTTTCATGAAGACTTTGTTGTAGCAGAAGATATCTCTCATCATAATCAAGGGATTGGTGATCCACATTATGATAACCATAGTGCTGATTTTGACATTATATTAAATGCATCTATTAAAGATGGTTGTCATGAAGATCAGATTATTCCTTTTGAAAACTTGAAAAATGATCAACAGATTTTTATATCAGCATGTAACAATATTGAATCTACAGTAGATATTGAGGGCAACATACAGTTTCCATATTTGCAGATCAAGGGAAGTTGCAGTAACCATGAGGAACAGGATTGTCAGGGACTGTATAATCTCCAGCTAGAACATCAGGAAGATCCTCCTTCTTCTTATGAATATGTTGTTTCAAATTATGATAAGGAACAAGATGATATTTTTCCAAATCTGTTTCAAGATTTTATTGTTGATACTTCTATACAAGAAGCTTCATCTATTTCATTAAGGTCTTATCTTGATTCTCCTATATTCGACCAATACATGGATAAGGAAGGAGATTTTGAGATTTGTGAAGGCTTGTTGTCTACTAGAATTTCATCTAGTTCTACTTTTCAGCAGGGAGATGATCATAAATGTGTGCATGTTGTGGTTGATACTAGTTATGAATTCGTTGATCAAAATTGCAGTGAAGATCAAAATTCCAGTGACATATCTTGCAAAAATATCATTGTTGGAGAATATGATAAAAAAAAAATCATGATACATATTTTCAAACTCATATTTCGTTTGATCATTATCAAGACAGTAATGTAGAAGATCAAGAACATACATTTTCTTTTCTTTCAAAAACTGTCAGCTATGATAGGCCAGCATATCATCATGATGAATTCAAATTACAGAGATACGGTGAAGGGAAGCAGAAAGGTTCAGATCAACACTTGAGCTTGCATTTTCATCTGACAGAGGAAGAATAGTCCAAATTCAGCATTGACATCAATGAAAGCAAGTAATAGCAACATTTTAGTTTTCAGTTGGGACAACATAAATACTATCAAAGAAGACATCTATTTACAAGCATACAAACATTCATAGAAGGACAGTCAATTTTTGTGAATCGGAATGATTCTGATCTTGTTTTCAGAGACCCGGTGACAGCTTTGATAGAGTTGTATATTTCAGATCCTCTGAAAATTTCATATTTTGTTTACTCATCAGTATTCACCAGTGAGTATGCCTTTCAGAAAGTTTATTTATCATTGTTGATATCTTTCAGTTACTTTCTATTAAGCAGTGATAGAGATAAGGTCATATCAATTTTGAGGTTTCTCCAAAGGCTGTTATGGAAGTTTGCATATACATGACCAATTTTCAGATTTGGTTAGTGTAGGAGTAGGCAACTAAATAAGCTCTTCATACGAACAGCTAGATCTTTTTCAGTTGATTAATTTCATGAATAAACAAGCAAGCTACAAGTAGGTTTTTGGTAGGCTACAGGTTTTCACATGATCAATTAAAAGGCCAGATGACTCCATGCCCAATGCTAAAGGCGACTGGAACTACTAGGTTCTTGGAAACCTCGCAGGGATATCTCCATCCCAGTTGGAGCCAGATGTTAGCAACCAAAAAAATAAAATGGTATTTTTTAGAACGTTTTCATCATTTTTACTTAATACGCTCATTTTTTAGTTTTCTGGCCACTGTCATAATCTCCAAATCCTTTATCAAATCTCTTGTTGATCAATTTTTCCCAAACTCAATGGCTTCACTCTCTTGACCTGCAAATAAAATATTGCCCTCTTGACCTAGTCTATTCTTTTGATTTTGATATATTCCTAGTTTTCATTGAGTTTCATTAAAAAATTGTTGTGTGCTTTAAAGTTACTTAACCCTAGGATATACTTCAAACTATCCTAAGTCTAATCCTACCATCAATACACAACACAATCCAAACCCTCATGCTAGCCATGGATCATATGCCAAATTCCATGTATGCATGTTAAGAGCATTTAACTCAAAGCCATGTCACAATTCAAGTCATGAATCGACACATAGTTCGACATGCCAACTCCCAAGTCAAGCCTTTAGTTATGCCACGAGTCAAGCCACAAACCACGCAATATACCAAACCCTTTGTTGAGTGCCAAGTTGACAAGTTTGAGGTTACAGGTGTCTAAAGTTTTTTTGTGCCAAACAGGTAGAGCTATTGTCGACCAAGTGCGTGCAACAGAGATCGAATTACGCTCATGTTGATGATGCAGGTGTCTGATTTGCAGGGATCACAAATCGTCGATCTTGAGAGTGTATGTGCTTCGATAGGTGACTCATGAAAATGCACAATGCCCAAGCTATTAGTTGTCAAGCATCAAGTTGTAAGTTACAGGTTCAAATGAACACACAGAAGTATGGAGGTGCAATGTATCTTCATCCAGATCGGCTTCAAAACCACACCTTATTCAACACAAACATGAATCATTTTGGTTCTATAGATTCCCTCCATCATATATGATCAGGTTATTAATCCTGAGCATTGGACTGAAAGAAGACACTAGCACTTGCGCATCTACCGTCACCTGGACTACCATGATTGCAGGGTATGCTCTTCATGGGCAGGAGAGAGAGGCTTTGGTTCTCTTCTATCAGATGGGACAGGACAGTGTGAAACCTGATCATTATGTATTTGCTATTGTTCTGGGGGCATGTGCAGGCATAGCGTCTCTAGAACTGGGAAAGAAAGTGCATGGGAATATCTTTAAGAGTGGATTCCAGTGGGATTTAGTTCTTTGTAGTGATGTTTTGGACATATATGACAATATAATAACATTGAAGATGTATGCAAATTTTTTGATGAAATAAATGAAAGGGATGTTGTTTGTTGGAATGGTATTGTTGTAGGATATACACAAATATTGGAGGTGCTCACTTTGAAAATATAGCTGCAGTTGATGTCAAGGAAGAGACTGATACAATAGTGAAGCACAAGGAAACCTTCCTCTCTCTTCTTGAGAGTAAATAAAAATAATCTATAGGTTTGCAGAAGGAGTTGCGATTATTTCCAAGAGAAGAGCAACCTTTCAAAGCTTGGGCATTCATGTAAGTGTAAGAAATATACATGCCAGAAGATATTTACTATTGTGTTAGAATGACCTTTCTGTAAGTTGTGATGATGAAATGGGGCATGCAACTAAAGTTAAGAGGAATGCATTTGTTGTAAACCTAAATTAAGAACCATGAAGATTAAACAGTCTGAAGAAACCAAGTCTTTTTCAATTTTGAAACAAATTGTTAGACCTTCACTTTCAGCAGCTTAGTCGGGTCCCTAAAGGAACTGTTAGTTTCTGGAAGCTCTACTTTTGGCAGCTAATCTCACTCTATTTTATGCCTGTAAGTTGTCGAAAGCATAGAACATGGCAGAAAGCTACTATTTTTGTATAGATCCAAGTTTCCTTGATTTGAATGCCATGATGATGGTTTCTAATGATAGATAATAATTAATGGCATCATTATTGGGTTTCTGTTCCAGGTTTAAAAGGTGCCAACAAGAGGAGAAGATTGAGTTTGCTACCTAATTTTGGAAAAAAAATGTCTTTTTGACAAAGGTGACAAATTCGAATTATCTATCAGCTTATGTTACACATTATTTTCATCATCTCTATGATCGTTAATGATGTAAACCTGGTTGTAGTCTTCAGCGGGGTCAATGGCCTGAGTTCCTGAAGAAAGAAGGGAGAAGAACTTTTCCTAAGAAAAGAAGTTGCATTTTCCTTTATGAAAACCCTATTAAAGATAATTTTCGCATGTTGCACTATGGCTAGGGTGCGAGAATGCCTGATTCTCGCAGGATGCACCATAGCTAGGATGTGAGAGGTTCGCAGTTTTCTCTATAAGTAGGGTGCGAGAATACTCATATGTGGGGAAAACGAGCATCTTCTTGATGCTTCTAGAAGGAGAAACTTCCATGGTGAGGTGGCATCCGAATGGTTTGGATCTTACTCGCTTTCATGATTTGGTGGGATCATCCTAACCTCCTCACCTTATCCTCTTCAGCTTATAAAAGGAGAGGAGATCTCATGGAGAAATTTGGCTTGGATGAGATTAGCTTTTGAGATTTTGATTTTGAGGCTTGGATGAGATTAGCTTTGGAGCTTTTGATTTTGGAGCTTGGATTGGATTAAGATTTGGAGATTGTTAGCTTGGCTAGATGAGTCCTTTTGTCAAGATAGATTGTGAATATTATCAGATCTATGCTCTTAGAATTCTTTCACATTTAATATGATACAGTAATATGATTCTTTCCTATAAAGCTTGTTGTGTTTTATTGTATGATTCCTTGATCACATACATAGGTTTATATTGAGTTTATGCTATTACTATCACTTTGGTTGGTTGTGTTCTTTTGCAGGTTCATCATTGTATGAGCGTTGGAACGGAGCTAGGATGGCGATGGCGAGAGGAAGTGGCATTTAAACGGTATGTCACCTATCCCTCTTTAGTTAGTAAATTCAATATCTAAAACTTAAGGAAAGCGTCATGTTTTGGTGTGTTTTGTTCTAGATATAGGGAGATCAGTTAGTCTCTACACCTACCGATTTATCCAATAACAAAATTGGTGACTCCACTGGGGAACGGATTGTTTCCTAGTTAGTCTAGTTTCCCTTGCTTTGATTGCTTGTTTTCTGGTCTCTGAGTCTGTGGGAGATCCATCCAGAATCTTTGGATCTGAAAGTTCACTTAGACTCTTTGTCCTTTTTCCAAATTCCTTTTGATTACAGACATTCCCGCACTTCACCTATATATAGCCTGCGAAAACCCTTGATTTTTTCACCCAATTGTTCAGTCCAGTGCGACCTTCACGCACCCTACCTGTGTCTAGACTGCGAAAATGCCTAATTTTCGCACTGCACCTCACTACTAGGCTGCGAACTTGTTTGTAAAAAATTTTGGATTGGGTCTTGTTATCTTTTGATGCCTAGTTTTTCTTTGACCAGCTGGATTGAACTTTTGGAGCCTATATTGATCTGTTTATAGTCTGCTTGACATTCTTTGAGTTGATTTTAGCCATCTTTGCTTTGCTTGGTTTTGAAGGATTAGTCTCTTGCTTTGAGTGTCTTTCAATTACAAAGTGTGTGTTTTCTTTAGAATTGTTTAGGGAAAGATCAGATTTCTTCTGAATAGTTCGCTTTAAAAGAAAACTT
>ML788486.1:156013-166266 GCA_009831015.1 Picea engelmannii
TGAGCCAAGTGATGTGCAAAGGAGGATAAACCAGTTGATTCACACATAGCAGGCGAGGGAGCAGGTGTATAATCGATCTCATCTCCATTAGAAGAGGATAAAGAAATATTTCAACAAACATTCCAAGCAGGAATATTTTCAGTTAGGATATTTGGTGTTGATATGGGACGCAAGAAATGAAGGTAAATGAAATCACAGAAAGTTCGATCACCTTTGGACAAGGCCGTACAAAATTGGCGCGTATTGCGGAGACAATGCTTATTTCCTAGAAGGAATGGATGGAGAGTGTCTTGGTTGGGGGCCTGTAAACGACAGGTTCCTCAAATGTTACTTGATGAAACAAAAAAATTTTAAGTCATTTGTCATTGTAAATAGTCATTTTATTTTTGCATCGAAGCAGTAGGTTAGTAGAAAATTGAAGCCCAAAATGAAAGCCCTAAGTTTATGCTGAAGTCTTAGAAGTTGTGTCAATGAGTCTAGTTTGTTTTATGTCTGTCATTTATATTTCTTAGTGTCTATAGGTCGAATAAATCCCAATGGTTAGGCACCTGGTCTATTGTTCTTTGCTACCTCACAGGGAGGATAGCATCCCCATTGGAGCTAGTTGTTAGCGCCACCATTTTTTTCCATTTAGAGTCGGTTTTGAGTCATGTTATGACCCATGCGTCCAAACATGTGAAGTCAAGTACGTAGCACCATGAGGTTGAAGTCATCAAATGGCCAATTAGCCCTTGGAAATGGGAAAGGGTATCAGAGTTGGGAATTGTATGTGTGGTACGAGCATGTCTTTTCCCAGAAGGTCGAATCTCGTTAAGAAGCCAGTTTCTACATGCCCAGGTCAAGTCAAGTGATTAATAAGGGTCGCGTCAGCAAGTACAACAGTTATTATCGGTTCATCATGAAGGTCGAGAGAATGAAACATCACGGCGTTCGTATTAGGCATGCCCATCAAGCCTTACCACCTGCATCCTACACACAGGGATTTGCCATGGAAAACCTGCAACTTGACTTGAGACATCTCGTCGCCATAAATTCGTTGTCCTTTAGTATGATTTCCTTCTCCTGGTCGATTCGTTATAAATATCAAATGCTTAGCATTCTCTACAGTCATAGAACCAACCCAGAACTCTATTCGTGATTCTCCTTACCAGTCCAGCTTGTTCACAACCTTCCCTCCCATGCATTTGTTGAGTTCACTGCACACAGGATACTCCTCGGTCATGCCATGGCGACCTCTCATAGCGTCAGGAAGGGCACACAGAGCATTAGAACTAAAATATTTGAGCCCCAAAAGGACTGGGATTCATTCTCACCGGTGGCAGGCATCCCCAAAGATGGAAAAGAAACTTTCCTCTTACATGCAGAGAAGACCATATCAGATTGCAAAAAAATTGAAGTAGAGAGATTCATATAGGAAGGGGAGACGGTAAGAGCCCCCTCCTCCCAACAATATCTTCCTCAGTGGAGGGGAAGACTGAGAAATAACAAGGAGATCATGAAAGCTCAAATTGCAGAAGAACCACGCGTCGGATTGATAGCTAAAGAACTACTCAGACGCGCCAACTGGCTAGAACCTGCTGGGAAATTGAGTCGCGAAGGAGGGAATAGAGCAAGAAGAGTGGATGTCATGGGAGAAACTGAGGAAGTGCCATCTCATCAGCTGGAACAAGCAAATATCACTATTGTCGATCTCTATCAAGAAAACAGAGAATTAAGGCGACAGCTAGCGACAAAGACCACGGAAGCGTCAGTTGCACAGAGTCACAAAGGGAATGTGGCATGGCTGAAAAGGCAGCTTAGAGAGGTGTAGGACATTATTGTCCAGCTGCGAGAGGTGTAAAGGTTAGCATAAGAAAGGCACACAGAGCATCCCAAAAAATGTGAAGCGGCCGAAAAGGAAATTTGTGTGGCTCTTGCCAGAGCACAAAAAGAGAAATTTTAACGGGCGGAATTTTCTTCATGACAGTTTTGAGTGATATGTGTCCTCTAAAGTATCCTACCATTTTGATAATGGCTGCAAGAATCGAAAAGTTGTTTACTGTGCAAAGTTCTCCAGAAAATGGGTGCATAACAGAAAGGGAAGCTTATATTACAGACAGCAAGCTTTTAACAGACACCTGTTCACTAGGATACCTAATTAAGAATACAGTGATGCATCTTTCCCCACATCGGATCCTGACCGACAATCAGACCCTGTGGCGAACTTGAAGACAGACGTTAGTGGGAAAGCATTATTATTGCTTATTTTTTGATAGTGCCATGCAAAGAGTCTTTGGCGCATGTGGCGCATGTGGTGCATTTTTCCTAGTTTAGAGTTAACAGTTAGAAAGTAGGGCAGCCCAAGCGGCGCCCTCGTTTATATATTTCATATTTTCGATGTAAGCCAGGTTGGTTGGAAAAATTGGGTAAATGACTACTATTGTATGCAATCTGAGTTTTTTTTACCGAAATTTAATGCAAAGGTCATGTGACTTGATGAAAAGATTCTAGTTGTGATAGTTGGATGTATCGTGTCTATTTCTTTGTGTATGTGTTTCCTGTTACCTTTATTTCATATCTTGTATTGTCTATTTCGGAACGAATTTTTGAACCTGCGGATTCATTGTGCAATGCCCCTTGTTCGTGCCATTTAGACAAAAAAAATTCCTCTCAAGCTAAATCTAAATTCGTCCGCAGCGGCGCTCCTGAGTTGCTTCCTGTATTTTCTCCCGCCACATTTCGGTTTTACACTGAAAATTGTTGCTCGTCTAGCCTTATCCTCTCAAGTCCAGTCACTGAGTCATTTATCTCTATCATTTCCTCAAATCGACTTCATAGCCCAAGTTTCACTTCCTTGCGCCAATATAACCAGAACCCATTATCTTAAAGGAATTTAAATCTAGTCATTGCTCCCAAAGTCATATCCCGCGCGGAGACCGTACCATTTCTGAGAGAGCCCTCTCTAGATCCGAAAGGCTAGTTTCGGGACTCAAAGTTGGTTGAAAAAGTTACCTTCGTTGTTTGTTTATCAGCCGAACAGATTTACGGAGTGCTAATAGCCACCATTCCAGCAAGCTTGTTTTCCATTGCATTTACAGTTTCAGCTTATTTCCTTATTGAATAGAAAACCAATTTTATTGTATCTCTGTTACTTTGTGTTAAGAATCTGCTAATAATCTGTAGTCATTTCGTTCTGCTCATAAAATCTGGATCAGAATACCTATGGCATGTAGCAAGATTTATAGAGACCCAAAAGATCTTGAAGATGTAGAGGACCTTAGGAATTTAACATTTAAATAATCTGAAGGTAATAGAGATGCTAAACATACTAATTTGGATGATGCTAATAGTTCTTATTCCAAACCCCTAAAATTGTGAAAAATAAACATAGGGAGGGAGGAGTATCGAAAAATGGTATCCATAGGAGTCTACTGAGATGAACAGACCATGACAGAATTAAAAGCTTTGTTGCAGGAATATGAGGACCTATTCCCTAAATTATTTTCAAAACTAAAAGGTATTAAGGGATACTTAGGGGAGATGAAAATAAAGCTAAATCCTGGCTCAAAAATGATCAAACACATGTCATACCAGTTGAACCCCGGAGTCAAAGAGAAGGTGAAGAAGGAGATTGATATAATGTTAGCAACTGGGCTGATTTTCCTTGTGGATGAGGATGAATGGATCATTTTTATCGTCATACATACCAAGAAAGGTACTAAGTATATACAAGTCTGTGAGGATTACAGGAGATTGAACGTTGCTAATGTACATGACCATTTTCCCATGCCCTTTAGCGATGAGGTCCTAGATCAAGAAGCGAGGAATGAGGCTTATTATTTTAGATATGGATTTTCTGGGTATCACCAGATTAAAATTGCAGTAGAAAAAAATAAAAATACTAGATTCGCTACCAAGTGGGGATCATTTACCTATAATAGTATGCCTTTTGGGCTCAAGAATGCCCTAGAAATGTTCTCTCGAATAGTGATTGCAGCATTCTACGACTTCATTCACAAGTTTCTCAAAGTATATATGGATTATTGGACTATGTACAACCTATTAAAAGAGAATATAGTTATATTACGACTGATATTTGATCGCTCCAGACAGCTGCAAATTTCTCTCAATTTGAAAAAAGTGTATTTTTTGTATACCATTTGGGAATCTACTAGGAAATATAGTATGTAGGGAAGGAATGTTGGTTGATCCTACAAAGGTTGTCATGATATTGAATATGCATCCACCTATAACTGCTAAACAATTGTGATCAATGTTGGGTCACACTCGATATTATCGCAGTTTTAACAGAAACTATGCAAGCATAACTTCCCCATTGGAGAAATTGTTGAATAAATTTGAAGCTTTCAGTTGGACACTGGAATGTGCTCAAGCCTTTGATACCCTCAAAGAAAAGAAATTTTTTTCTCTTATTCTCATCTACCTGAATTGGTAAGTGGAATTTCGCGTACATATTGATGCTTCTGGTATTGCATTGGGAGAAATCCTTGCACAACCTAGTGAAGGAAACCTGGACCATCCTATTTACTTTTCTATCTGAAAGCTTTCTCAGGCCCGAACACAACTACACTACAACTGAAAGGGAAGGTTTGGAAATGGTTTATGCTTTACAAAAGTTTAGAAATTATTATCCAAGGAGTCACTTTAAATTATTTATTGATCACTCTGCTTTGAAATATCTTATTAATAAGCATGTGTTAGAAGGAATAATTTGCAGATGGTTATTGTTGTTTGAGGAATTTTATTTTGAGGTCATTGTTAAGCCATGTAAACTAAATGTGGGTCCAAACCATTTTTCTAGACTAGAGTCAGGAGAGAGTGGTGATGCTATAGATGATCAACTCCCAGATGCAGATCTTTTTAAAGTCGAGGCTATTCATGATTAATTGTATGACATTGCATTATTTCTTAGCATGGGGGCCTATCCTGAAGGTTATTCTGCAACTCAAAAGTGACACCTAGTGGTTTGAGCAACAAACTATCAATTGATTGCAGGACACTTGTACAAATTAGGATTGGATAAAATCCTCATATGTCGCGTGCTTTACCATGAAGGATCATAAATTCTATGGGAGTGTCACAGTGGAGTTGTGGGAGGACACATCGATGGAAAGGAAAATACCCTGAAGGTATTACAAACAGGATTATGGTGGCCAATGGTGTTCAAGGATGCCAAAGAATATGATAGGGAATATGATGTATGTCAGCGAGTTGGCAAGCCATCCCATCGTGACGAGTTACCCTTACACCCTATTCGAGCAATGCAAGCCTTTGAAAAGTGAGATGTTGATTTTGTTTGTTCGATATGCCCCCCTACGAGGTATTCCAAGGAAAGATACATTATTACTGTAACTAATTACTTGACTCGTTAGGCTGAAGAAGAAGTTTTTCAAGATTTCTCTACATACACAACAACACGATCCATTTTTTAGAATATAATTACCAAGTTTGTTTGTCCTCAGAGCTTGACTAGTGATCAAAGAGTTCATTTTATCAGTGACACTATCACGACCCTCACAAGATATTTTTTGATTCGGCACCATAAGAGAAGTCCATACCATCCTTAAGTGAATGGAATAGTAGAAGCATTCAACAAGGTCTTAGAAAGGGGTTTAATCAAAGTATGTTGTATCAATCAGGATGATTGGGATGAGAGAGTTACAATTGTGTTATGGGCTTACCAAACCACTACAAAGAGATTACATAGGTATACCCCATTTCAGCTGGTGTATAGACGAGAAGCGGTAGTGCCATCTGAGTTTATAATTCTGATTCTATTCATTGTGCAAGCTACTAAGATGACATACGATGAATCCCTTGTAGCAAGAATTGAGGAATTAATGGAACTTGAAGAAGCTCGATTCTTAGCAGATTTTCATTGGACAGTGGAAAAGGATTGGAAAAAGGCTTGGAATGACCGACATATTAAGCATAAGTCATTTGCACAAGGTGACCAAGTCCTCTTATACAATAGCAAGTATCATAAACATCTGGAGAAGCTACAGATGCATTGGTTGGGATCTTTTATAGTTTTGGAAATCCATGAATCTAGTGTTGTTAGGATCAGAAAAATAGATGGTATTATTGATCATGAATTGGTGAATGGTGCCCACCTAAAGCCCTACATTTCCGTTCAATAAGTGTAATTGTGAAGCGCTCATGTACGTGGGAGTGCATACAGTAGGTAGGATTTTTCATTAGTTGTTGTTTTTCGTTTATGTCAATAGATTGGTGGCGTGTTCCATTGTCACTTTTCCTAGCATCTAGTAGTCCCTATCATTTTATCCATCCCAAATATTAACTTTGTGGTCGAGGAGGCATAAATCAAATCCCTTTGTATCTTGTATCTTCCAAGATTGAAACCCATGCTTGTCATTGTCACTAGGTTAGTTAAATGTCCCATAATTATTAGTTGGATTCATTTACTTCCTCACAGTTTTCAATACATTTAGAGTGATCATTGGTGACGCCATTACTTTTAAATTCACCCCAATATCCTTGCATCGTGTTGCCACTTCTATTCTTAACTGCCCACATCACCTCGTAGATTTTGTTGTGTCTACTCGGCATGTCTGATGTTAATGCTAAAATGGTTGCCATGTTATCTCTCTTAATGGTTTTTAATGTCATCACCATCCCCCGACATCGCCTCTAAACTCACCTTTGGTTGACTGCTCACCAATATTGTGTTTTCATCAAGTTCTTTGTATCTTCAGTCCTGGATCTCCCTGAGAACTCTGTGAGCCTGCACCTTTGTCCACCAGTTCAATTTGTCTACCAATGTATTTATGTTATGATGGTACACACTCCTAGTCGAGGATCCCTTCCCAAAAATGCTATTCCAGAGGAAATTATTGATCTATGTGTTATAGTTCAGGGTGATCTCCATGGGAAGGTCAAGCAAATTCGGTTGGTTGAGCTATATTTCATAGATGCTTCCATATTTCCACAAATGGCTATTCATGCATTTATAGATTGCAACACACTATCAGATGGACGGTTTTAGTGGTAGTGGAAACCTGAGTTCGTACCTCTACAGGAATCTACCTTGATAAGTCTTCATGACCTACCATTCTTTGGTACTATTGGAGAAGTCGATCAGTGCACAAAATTCCTTATCATCTGAGTGCACAACAATACCTTATAGTTAAACTAGGCATATCCCATCCATGTTGAGGAAATTCATAAGCTCATTGGGTTGTCCATGGAAGGGCAGGATGTTATAGATGACTTCCAAGGCTCTAGGAAGCATGGGTGAAAACAAGGTGAAATCAGCTTATATGACAAATACAGAACTAGGCGAGGAGGTCACCGAACGCACATTGCATTGATCAACAATGAACCGAATTGCATGGCCTATTATCTTATTATTGGAAAAGTACCAAAGAATTACACGAAAGGAGAGTGTGCACTTGATGCCATTGCAGTAGCTGAATTTACAAAAAAGGTCGCACCATTGAATTGGTGTAAATATTTGTTCATCGAACTGTTCCAAGCTTGCACGGATGCGCATGAGAAGGTCAGATACTTCATATATGGCTACTTATTAGTAGCATTCTCTATGTGGAAGTGGCAGCCACTGAAGGGTCACAACATCTCTCGCATGCATGATGGTCATATCACCAAACTCTTCGACACTTGGCATATCCGCACTGCAACCACCAACAAAACAACTCACACTGCATCCTTTTCTCAATGGTATAACGCCCTTATCACCACAACACAAAGGCCATGAATCCCATAGTCATTACTAAATCGTCACACTCACAACATCTGATTCGGGATGAGCTATGATCATAACGTTTGTATGACCTCTTGGAGATTTTCCATCTCTTTTCCATATGACTCCTTTACCATTTTATCTGGATGAGGCAGTGTTTGATAAAGAAGTCACCACATGGTTGGGTGTCACTATCGAAAAGAAGCGCTTGGGTGTCTCCTACACAATTCTTGATGTCACACAATGGTTTGTTCCTATGCAAACCCCTAACGTAGGTACCAGTTTCGCAAAAAGTGAATGAATTCCTTCAAGCTCAGAGGAAGGGGAAGACAAAGGAGAAGAGTAAACATTGCCAAGGGGGACAGTTTAGATCCTATTTTCCACCATTCTGGACGACGCCACCATCTTGGGTAAGCAATTGTGTGAGGTTTTTACTTATGTGTTTCCTCTAAAGAAACAATGCATCGTTTCTCCCTCCAAATATGTCTTTGACCCCCTTGTCACTGAAGCCACTCCATTGTCTTCCCTTCCACCTCTAACACGTATTGCTTCCCCTTTGATATGCACCACTACCTCAATTCCTTCATCGGTCCTTGTAATAACCATCCTTGATGATCCTCTAGTGATGCAAAATTCTACCCTCATCCTTGAGGAACTACCCAACCAACAACATTATTTACATGTCGATGTCCTATTCACGACTTTGTTATCCCCCACTCACACCCATTTCGACACCACCTTTCCAGAGTCTATAAATCCCTCTGCTACACCTACCGAAACCATCATTCCACTCCTATCCTCTATTCCCCAGATTCCACATAACTAAGTCTCCATAGAGATGCAACCAAAAAATGTTATTCATTAAGAGCCAGAAACAAGGCCAGAGACACACTTTTTGATGGACCACGATCCTCCAAAATACCAGTTGGATACTTTGGATGATACCCATTCATCTCACAGCATGAGATCGATCAAGGATCATATTGCACTTATGTTATAAGACCCCCACCAGTGTCGAGCTATCCAGAAGATGTGCCTGGAGCAGACAGAGGTTGTTGTCACACTTCCACAGGAGGTCCAAGGCTGGATTATGCATAGTTTTAGATCCACATCAACTAGTTTGTATGACATTGGCACCCCTAGCAAGTCCGAGCATTCTATTTCCAGTGGCCTCATGCTTGCATCCAAACTACAATTAGATCCCTCTCTTGCCAACGGAGATCTTGCCACTTGGGCTACACCGCAAATCTTGACTATTATTCAGGCTTCCACTGATTAGCTTGAACAAAGGATCCTTGTAGTCGAACTCACCAATAACGAGATCCAACAACAAACACTGCACCTGCAAGATGTCG
The DNA here is from genome assembly GCA_009831015.1 of Picea engelmannii. Taxonomy (NCBI): domain Eukaryota; kingdom Viridiplantae; phylum Streptophyta; class Pinopsida; order Pinales; family Pinaceae; genus Picea; species Picea engelmannii. Next base: position 165,089 of record ML788486.1, read on the forward strand.
CTTCTGCCATAGAATTTCAACATGGATTGTGTATTCAAGGTAAATCCACTGTTGTGGTTGTGTGAGACAAATTTACTCAATTCTGGCCCTCTTTTCGATAGGTTGTTCATGAGCTTCCGAAAGACATCACTCCAGTTGCGCCTCCACAACGAGTTGAGATAATTTTTGGTGCCTGGTCACAGCTAGCTACAAAGACTGATACCCTGCAACAGGGGTTAGTTGTGATCAAATTAAAGGAAAACGATCAGCCCCAATAGATGTTATAGAATATTAAACATGCAGTTGCGAATGGAAACACCATTAGGTCCTCTCTTCATGCTCGGGTCAAGGAGTGTCGTCAACTCTTTGATTTGGTCAATGACTGGGTTGGCTTGCTGGAACATCTTAGACACCCTGTTGAAGAATTTCACACTCAAATTAACAGGATGAATGTGAAATCCCAGGCCATCATTGATCCAATGGAGCAGGCTACCAAGTTTGCAAAAATTTAGGTTGAAGATGAAAGACTTGATGTGTCAGATGTGTCTATTTGGGTTGCCAAGAAGGAGATCTAAACCTTCCTACCTACCGTGCAGGATGAGTACATCTGGATGTAGCAACGCAACTCCATTTTTGATACCAAAGGAAGTGTTGTATTGGCTACTCAACCAGAGGAGTCCTATGTGACTGTCACTTAGGAATTTGTTGTGGGAACCTCGATTTTGGAAAGGAAATGTCAGGACCGCGTTGAGCACGATGACCATTTTTGTGAGAAGACTATTTCCATTGTACCGGAGTTGGGCCCTCTGCTTTTGGAAAGTCAAGGGAAAGAGCCAACAGGTTGACTCAGGACGAGTCAAAGGTTGTGGTCGAGGCCTTTTGGGCCATCTATTTTTGAAGAGAACGTGATTTTGTGGAAAGGGAAAAGTTTTGTGGGAAAGTGCAACAGCTTAGCAGAGGATTAGAAGTACCAGAAAACAACTAGGATGATCGAAAAGTTAATTGCATTCATGTCGACTGTTAGCGCCCAAATTTTTCATATATAATTTTAAACCTCTTCATTAAAATTTGTGTTTTAATGGTCATATTTTTTTGTTCTTTTACCCATTGTCATAATCTTCACATCTCCTATCTAGTCTTGACAAGCTTTAATTTGATCACTTTCTGCCCATGAACCGTATGGTGTGTCTTTTTTACCT
>ML788486.1:167158-179233 GCA_009831015.1 Picea engelmannii
TTCTTTTGCACAATCTGTCACTAAACACAACCTTAGGCCATCTGCCCTCTTCCATTTGTGTTGTGTTGGTGTCGGCATTTTAGTTTATCTGTCGAAGGCTTACTTTGAGGTTAAAGAGAAATTACGGGGCTTGTGCTTCAGTAAATTGCTGGGAAAAATCAAGTTGAGGCTGAAGGTCAGCGTTATGAGCTCGAGTCACTGCCTTTCGTCTACTGATGGCCTTATTGCAATGGTCGCCTATATACAGTTGTTAAGGATTCAAATGCGAAACCCTCACATTGGATGGACTCGTCATAAGGTCTTCCATTTCATGATTGGCACTTCTAACATAGTGTTTCTCCTGCTCTTATCATTCTAGGTTGACCTTTGTCATCAAGCGAGAGCATGCAGAGAGTTGTAATGGATAACAGGGAATATATGAGGCGTTACCGGGAAATGGAGATTGAAGAGCAATCAACAAGGTTGAAAAGATGCAGTGGAAGCTCTGTCGGCTTTTGATAAACTTCGGTTCCTCAGCCAGACCATCACAATTAGCGAGTTCAGCGTTCATGATTTTTTATAAGCTCTGTTTGGAAGAACAGAGGAGTAGATCGTAATTTGCCTCTACCTGGTCTTTCAAATAGATCTGTTCTTATTTATGTATACACAATATCACTGCGTTTCTTGTCTGAAGGTTTTGGTATGAATGATACAATGGAAATGAGATTATTTGCCCAGAAGCTATCCGTTTCCAGTTTCTCACCTACAGCTGTCATGTCAAAGGATTGCCAACATTTTTGACAAAATTGTTCAAGACTGGGATCATCGGGGGGAAAATCACTCCCTGGAAACACTGGTTGCCAGAGCCAGAACCTCAAAGTTAGTCTCAAATTCAGAGCAACTTTAGCTGTCACAGGAATTGTAAGTTTATTACATATTGGTCTCTGCATTTGGAGATTTTGAAGACTAAAGCCTTACAACCAAGTGGGTTATCCATGAGACAACATACACAGTAGTCCAAACACTTTCATGGATTGCATTTGGAGCAATAGTTAGACATGAGAAAAAATTCAAAGTTACAGCACATCCAAAGTCTCTTCGTCTCTGGTGGCTTATGAATTTCATTCTGAACACACTATTCTTAATCTCTGCAAGCATCAGGTTCAGGCCCATAACACCCAATCCATATAGTATCCTCCCTCTTGATGACCTTTTTGCATTCTTGAAAGTTAACTCTCTCGGGCTAAGAAATGTTTTAAGATACACTATATATGGAAAATTTGGTGAAGAGAGACCTTTTGGCCATGTCTATGTCGGTTTCAACAATGAAAATGGTTATGTTGGGAGGATGGTTTTGAATAGAAATATTGATAACTTTCTTAATGAGAATGAGCAATTGGCATTTTGCCCTGGAATCATTGTGCTTCGTTGTGCCTGACATCAACTATACAGATTATAAATTCTCCAGATTCGAAGACAAATATCCTAGATTTAAAGGCATATGATATCACAGTAATAGTATGCTCTGTTTTGATGTCAGTGATGGGAGTGTTTTGATTAATTTTCACTTTGAAGATGAAGTGAAAAGGAGGTCAAAGTGAAGAGGATTCCGGTTTTGAAGGCTACACAGGTCTACAGCAACGCCTTGCAGCACTTAGTTCACCTACCACAACAACTTTTCACTCTTAGACAGTCATACACAGCCAGTCTCTAGCGCAAATCATGTTTTCCTAGTGTATTGCGCTGCAAACTAGGAATTTTCCTATATATGCAGATTTAGTCTAAATTCGCCTAGATTTCAGTAATCAAGCATTGAATGGATGTCCCAGCTGGTGAAATTCGAGGATATAATTCTCCTACACCTATCAGGAGGCTCAGGTGGAGCCTTTAAAGATCAAACAGAAAGATATGGATTGACTCCATAAAAATAGGATCTAGATCTTTAGTTGTTGTATTTGGTTTGATTTAGAGATTCTATAGATTTTCGAATCTTTAGTTGTTGTATTTGGTTTGATTTAGAGATTCTATAGATTTTCGATCCATTTCTTTGGGATCTGATCACTGTTATGTAAAGATTATTTAAGCCCATAGAGGCCATAGTGCTAAGGGAGGCCACAGTGCTAAGGGTTCGACTTTGGGGACTTGGGATACATTTCATGTTTTAAAGACTTTTTGAATACATATTACAGAAGCTTTTTTCACTTTATCTTGTTCAGACTTCCATTTTCCATCTCTTTTCTGCTTATGAGTAAATGTTTGTGCATTTTATTATGTTTATCTAATGACAGATGACTGTCATCTCATATTTCCATTGATAAACTAAGATTATGAGTAAAATCTGCCTGTTATAATTGGTTGTTCACATGTACAGTTATGTGTGTGTTTCTACTGATATAGTGAGCATTCTTCATATTTCGTACCCCAATTTAACTTTCTGGGCAACTAGAGTTGAAGGCCTTCTATATTAGAATGAATTTATGTGTATCTTGAGTGAATGAAAGCATTATCAGGTTATCCAACTTGATCCACCTTTACAATTATTAAATTATTGATTAAGTTACCGGGCTTTCTCAATCCACAGCCTAGAGAAACTCCTGGAGTGATAACACCAACAATGAAAACAGACCATGCGCCATATGGACGAGCAAGTGGAAAGAGCTAGAAGCTCCAAGCGTGTGCAAGGAAAAAGTGGGAAAAACAATAGAAGCAGAATCAAGAAAAGACAATAGCAGAATCAGGAAGTCAAGAAGTGCCCGAGAAGTCAAGAAGCGCCTGAGAGAAAACTAGAAATATGGGAATATGTAACAGCCTAGAGAAACTCCTGGAGTGATAACACCAACAATGAAAGCAGACCATGCGCCATATGGACGAGCAAGTGGAAAGAGTAGAAGCTCCAAGCATGTGCAAGGAGAAAGTGGGAAAAGCAATAGACCATGCGCCATATGGACGAGCAAGTGGAAAGAGTAGAAGCTCCAAGCATGTGCAAGGAGAAAGTGGGAAAAGCAATAGAAGCAGAATCAAGAAAAGACAATAGTGGAATCAGGAAAGTCAAGAAGCGCCCGAGAAGTCAAGAAGCACTCGAGAGAAAACTAGAAATATGGGAATATGTAATGGGAAAGGGTTGGTTGGTTGTTAGTCATATTGTGTATTGTTAGACTATTGTTTCTAGTATTATTTTTGTTTTTTCTCTGTTATCAAGCTATCACCATTGTTGTCATTGAGCTTGGTGCGATAAGCTACTGTAATGGATTTTGTGGGAATAATTGTGCTTGCATAGTAGCAATAGAATATGTAATGGGTATTGGAATAGGGACTGTGATGTATAAGCTATGATAAGAAGGATGTGCTCACGAGATCATGAATTCTAAGATACAAATAATATATGATATCATTTGGGCCCGAAAATTTTGGTTATGATGTGTATGACTCTGTAGTTTATTCTTTGCACAATTACTTTTGTATTATGTATTTGGTATTTAACCATTAATTCTGATGTATGGACTTCTCTATATGTTGCACAACCTGGTTAATATGATGTTTATGCTGGTTTAGACAATTGGTAATATAATTCTTTACATGTTAAAGTAGGAATTTGCATTGTGTTGCGTCAAGCATGATGACGCGTCCTCTTTGATTCATTTCACCTCACACAAGTCTCGGTTGTGCTTTGGGTGAGACCTCCTTCCCTTGCGAAAGGTTGAATATTCCAGTGCTATTAGACTACATCGATGCTCTTTTTTGGCAATCCTCCGAGAACGTCAGTCTCCAATTTTTCACCAACATATAAAGAATGATATGCTTAATGAAGAACCTATGGTTTTCCCCCTTGATGGTGTATGTGAGGAGTGTGTGCTTAGAACGATGTTGGGGTGTATTTCAAACAAACAAGAATTGGAGAGAAAGACTCTGTTGGAAATTGTACGCAATGACCTATGTTCCCTTAACTAACAATAACTCATAGGTGCAAGGTATGTTTTTTTCATTTATGAATTTCCAGATATACTTAGGTTTATTTATAGGAGAACAAAGATCATGTATTTGAAAAATTCAAATAATTGAGGGCATTCACTGAAAAGCAATATAATTGACCTATGAAATATTTAAGATTAAACAATGGATGAGGATATGTGGGAAATACCTTTGAAAGCTACTTGTCACGAAATGGTATCTTTTGGTAGAGATATATACCTTAGACATCTCAATGGAATGGTGTTGTTGAAAGGAAGAATCATACCTTGGTAGAAATGGCCTAGTGTTTACTTCAGGACAAAGGATTTCTAAATAATTTTTGGGCATAAGTCGTTTACTCCTCAAACTATCTTTCGAACTTGATTCTGACCAAAGAAGTATGATACCTGAATCCTATTGAGAAATGGAGTGGGATAAATCCCTAAGATTGAGACCTCATGACCTTTGGATGCATAGTGTAGACTCATATACTAGATGATAAGAGAAAGAAACTAGATGTAAAGAGTCATGATTGTATCATGATGGGATATTGTGAAGATTCAAAGGCCTATAGGTTGTTTCATCTAATCAAATAGGGGATTACATATAGAAGAGATGTTTTCTTTCATGAGAATAACTTGGATATTACTTTGTTGAATTCCTCTTCTAGCTTGTCAAGCAATGATCTATTGGAAATCTTGTAGAATTTTGAATCAACTAACTACTACATAGGACCGTCAATTGGAAAATCAACCCTTGTACTAGAATGTGGAACCCCTTTTTATCCTATTAATGGAGTGTTTGATATAATAACTCCTTCAACAAGGGATATTTGTCTTCCTATATGGTCAACTAAGATAGTTGAAGTTATCGGTGTTGATGCAGGAGATGTAAATGACTCAAAGAAGGATAAAAGTTAGAAAAAGCATGGTAAGTGTTTCTTCAATGGAACATGTGCTAGAGGCATGTGATGTTGATACATATGCAAATGCACATGGTCATCTTAAATGGGAGAATGTTATGGTTGATGAGTATCATTCCTTGATGAAGAATAAAACATGGGACTTAGTTCCTCGACTGCAAGGAAAGAATGTGGTGAAATGTTGATGGGCTACAAGACCAAGTTCACATCTAAAGGTGTTGTTGAGAGACCTAAGGCTCTTTTGGTAGCAAAGGGTTTTTCTCAGCCATAAGGCATCGACTAAACTGAAACCTTTGCTCCTAATGCAAAGATTAATTATGTTCGATGAATTATTTCCCTCACTACTCACTTTAGATGGGAGGTAGATCAAATGGATATCAACAGTGATGTATTTCATGGTGATCTCAATAAGGATTTTTATATAGAGAAAAAACCCATCTTTGAGAAGAATGACAATATTGTCTGTTAGTTAAAGAAATCATTTTATTGTCTGAAACAATCCCTTAGGGCATGGTATGATAATATTGATCATTTGTTCCTCGGACTTGGTTTCAAATGTTGTGAATCATATCACTATATCTATGTTTTACATACAAATGGAAAAACTATATTTTTTGCATTATATGTTGATGATCTATTCATCACTCATAGTAGTGTTGATTCAATTTTGGGTTTGAAAATAAAATTAGTAGATACATTTGAGATGATTGGCCTTGGTTTGTTGCATTCCTTTTTCGACATCCAATTTTTACTAGTGGGTGTTGGAATCTTTCTTTCACAACCTAAATATGTATTGAATCTACTACAAAGGTTCAAAATGAAAGATTGTAAACTATGTGCTTGATCCAAAATCTGATCCAAGAGGCTTCTCAGGTCCAAAAAAGACTAAAAAAATAAAGTTATCGGAATTGGACGAAACCAATTCCATTGTGATTGTCTCGTCACAATGATTCGGGCCATATATTTACTTTCTCAAACGGACTCTGTATGCGAGAGTTATCACACTCTGGCCGCTTTCCCAAATAGTTAAAAAGTCAACAGTCGAACTGGCAAAAGTCAATGCTGACGTTAGCATGACATCACCATGCTGACATAGCATAGTGACATGTGGCAGCACGGTAGCAAGGTGACTGGACAGTGACAGGGAGTAATTTCATGTTGACATGTGGCATTTTTCAGGCCAATGAAGAGGTGCCATGTGGCCCAAACATGGGCTGCCACGTGGCACCCTATCATTGGATGGCAGTGTAAAAAAAAATTGGAGCTCGAAGGATTCAAACTCATGACCTACAATAGAGAGAGCCTACACCTTGGGAATGACCAAATTGCATACCTCAGAGTTGTTTTCTGAAACAGATGTAGAAGACACTTCCTTCAATCCTTCTTTGACTTTGTTGTTCTTTGAAGCTTTTACTTGAGGCGATCTCTTTCGTTCCAAGTAGTCTTCATACAACACTTTCACCATCTCGGCCATGGAAAACACCAAATTTCTGAACTCTTTCTCATCTTGAGAAAGTCCTCCTGTAGATGCCATTTTCTCCCTTGAGATGAGCTCTTCCCTAGCTAACATGCAAACTCAAATTCCAAATGTCAACTAGCTCTGATACCACTTGATCCGAAAAGATCTTTTAATGGCGGTGGTTGAGTTATTAATTACATGTGTTAATTAACCATTTATGAAGCTAAACCAAAGAGGATGAATTTAATGAAGAAGCATAGCAGCCATAAGACAATATACAGATCTGAAGTGAAGCAATAAGAACAACAAACCATAACAAGAGAAGTGATAATGGAGTTCGGCAAGGTTGCCTACGTCTCCGGGCCTTTGTCTCAGTGGGGGAGGCTTCTTTATTAATTCTTCAATGCTTTAAAAGAACAACAAAAGTACATCAAATTGATCTCATACGGGTCTCACTGTGTTCTTCTCGACCTCATAAATCCAACACAATTGATGGCACTGAAAAAGACTGAGTGTAGCTCCCAGAAATGGCCTACAAAGGTCTCCTCCTCAATAGCTTCCCTACATAAAAATGGCTTTGGCTTGGCTTTGCTTCAGGGTAACTCTTCTCTGACTGTCCTCCTTGGCCTCAAACAGGTCTAGTTTATATACATCTGAAGTTGGTTATCCTTCCCCAACTTCCTGCCAAAAACTAGGCTCAAAAAGAGTCCAATATCTCCCAATAATGGCCAAAAATCTCCATTAACAGACATAAAAATCAAATAAAAATCCAAAACTATAACATAAAACCCACTTTATGTTAATAATAGGGCTTAGCCCCCAATACAGGTGTGTGCCCCTTAATGCTCAGTCATATGTAGCTATAAATGGCCAAGCGCCAGCCCAAAGGGTTGTGCGCTAGCCTCTTCCCTGAAAACTATGGTCATGTGGCAATGAACAATGGGATCGTGCCCTTACTCTGTGCTAACGCCCCAATATTACAGCGCCCAAACCACGGTCATAGCCCCGAAAAGAAAGGAGAACCAGTGCTTACGATCCTCACTCTGGGGAAAAGGCGCCCGCACCCTAAACATTGCGGTCACAAGGAGATGTTGAATCTGTGGGTTGGGGCTTAGCTCCCGCCCCCTAACTTATACATTACACTTTATTTAAAATAAAGTGACTTATAATATACAAGAACCATTGTGGTGACTGGAAATTCGGTCATTCCCAAGGCGTAGTCTCTCTCTATTGTAGGTCACGAGTTTGAATCCTTCAAGCTCCAAAAATCTTTTACACTGCCATCCAGTGATAGGGTGGCACGTTGTAGCCCATGTTTGGGCCACGTGGCACCTCTTCATTGGCTTGAAAATTGCCACATGTCAACATGCAATTTCTCCCTATCACTATCCAGTCACCTTGTTGTCGTGTTGCCACATGTCACTATGCTATGTCATCATGGTGATGTCATGCTGACGTCAGCATTGACTTTTGTCAGTTTGACTGTTGACTTTTTCGTTGTTTGGGAAAGCGGTCATAGTGTGATAAATCTCGCATACGGAGCCCATTTAAGGAAGTAAATATATGGTCGAAATCAGCACGACGATCCGGTCGCAATGGAATTGGTTTCATCGGATTCCGAGAACTTTCATTTTTGAGCCTTTTTTAGACCTGAGAAACCTCCTGGATCTGATTCTGGATCAGTGCTACACCTTACCAGTTGGGAGTGAAGCTAACTAAAGAGTGTGGTTCTTCAAAATTCGATGCTACTTTCTATAGGTAGCTTTTTGGTATCCTTATTTATTTAACTTGCAGTCGAATTGATATTTCCTTTTTTGTTAGTGTGGTATCTTGGTTCATGCAGGATCTGTGAGAGAGTCACTTGAAGGTCGCAAAGAATATTTTTCATTATATCAAAGGCACTTATCAACTTGGTATAAAATATTGCAGTATTATGAATCGATTAGTTGGCTATAGCGACTCAAATTGGGTTGGATATGGCGATGAAAATAAATATACATCTAGATATGTGTTTCATCTTGGATCTAGACCCATAGTTTGATCTTGCAAAAAGAAAAATTTGGCCTCTCTTTCAATCACAAAGTAGAGTATCACAGTACAGTTAATTATGGCCCAAAGTAGTGTGGTTTCATAACCTCTTGGGTGGGCTTGAATTTACAATCAAGGAAATGACTATATTGTATTGTGATAGTCAAAGTGCCATATAGGGAGTAAGAGTCCATTTTTAACAATAAGATGAAGCATATGGAGCTTCATGCTCATTATCTGAGGACATTTATTTGTCTCTTATCTATTGCAGCACATGTGAGCAAGTTGTTGGTATTTTTGTGAAGTATTTAATAAAAGAGAAGTTTGTGAAACTGTGGGTTATGCTTGGACTTCAACAAGCTACAATTATGGGGGGGTTTAAAGGGAATTTAATTTCACCTCTTGAATGGCCATATCATTGTGTAAATTGGGGAGTGTTGAAACAATGGGTGAAGTAGGTTCATAACATCTCTAGATCTTCTAGATATGGTTGTTCAACAATAAACTCGAAGAGTTGACTTAGCGATCGACTAAGAATTTGAATGGTTGCTCAGATCAACCAAGATAGTGAAATTGTGTGTAGGTTGAGGTAAAATTTAAGGAGTTTGTTATGCAACCTAGCTAATCAAAGTGCACCATTTCTTCTTCAATTTAAGGGAGTTAGTTAAAATTTGGTGCTATATATAGATGGTCGTGTGGATCAATCTATAATGGATTTTTTTGTTCTATATGTTTCCTATTGTGTGTTGAACTATTCTCACTTGTGCTTAAGTGTTGTAATGGTGTCTTTAGACACCACCTCTTCTTAGAATGCATAGATCCTTGATATAATAATTCCTTGGTTCTCCAACAAATGTAGAGATGAATACAAGTAATTATCTCAAAAATCATACTTCATTTTGAAATGCATGTGATGCCTTCTACTATTCAACCAAAGGAAATATATTTGCAATATTATCCATCCTCCTTGTAATGTCCCTAACCGCCACCAGGCTGGAAACGCTACCAAAACAACCTTAACTTAGCCTTTAAAGCTATGATACCATTTTGTAACATCCTCGGCCACCAATAGGCCGGGCAATGCCACCTACACAACCTTAACTTAGCCTTTAAAGCTCTGATGCCATATTGTAACATCCCCGGTCACCAACAGGCTAGGAAATGCCACTACTCCTACAGCTCTACTACTCTATTCTGATCTATGACAGCTCCAGCCTTAAACTACTAGGCTATGCCACACATAGATACTTGCAGAAAAACATACACATCTATATAAACATAGAATGACTATTCTACATATATATATATATAACATAATAATGCGGAAATAACAGTAAGCCTACACATGTAGCATATACAACATATACAGGTGATACTCATCAATTACAACATATGTAGCATTACACAGCATGTAAATGAACATAAAAGTGGTACTTATCTTTTATTAGAAGACCACCAACTACATGCAGACCTTCCACGAACCTCCCAGCCATAGACCACACTACTCATCACGCTCAACAGTGGGTCACCCCCGAGCTGGGACTAAGCTCCACCCAGAGCAAGGGAATCCTAGACTAGGCTGAGGTTACCAGAACATTGTGTTAGTGTCAGAAGTCACTCCTGGATTGCAGCAGGAGTAATCTTGATACCCATCAGTTTATGTCACGATTTTATAAAAGGGGTGATCAAATGGAAGTAAAATCAGAACAATATCACTTTAACTCAGAACCCTGGACTAGGCTATGCATGCACAGGTGAGGTCTTAATTTAGCTTTAGACAATGAGTTGTAATAAGGGTGAGTGGGAGGAATACTTCTGTGAGAAAGCGCAAAGGTCTGTTGTAGGCATCAAGCTTTCAACGGCCTAAAGAGGAAGAATTTAAACACAAGAACTTATTATATTCAAATCACAAGAACATTAAAAGAAATCATAATAGCGTTACCATAAAACATTTATATAACACTGTCACAATGCTTCATGTGACTCAGTCAATCATGAACTCTTTCAATATTATATGGAAACCAGATGGAAGTAAGAAAATTGACTGTCATTAAACAAGAAATTTCACATACATATACATAACCAGGGAAAACTAGTGCTTCCTCAAAGCTTACAGTCGGGAGCTTAGCTCTACCATCGATAGATACAAAAATGGAAAAACTGCCTACATATACTCAAAAATTTCATAGCAAGAACTTGCTCAGGTTTCCATGGCACGACGTCCAGGGCACTTCGGTCATACTGTGCATGCAGACTCTCTGTCAGACGTAATAGTTTATGTCGGGCCTTTGCCTGTTAGACTGCCCATGCAGTCTCATGTCGGGCATGATCTTTGTTAGACTGGAATGATAGTCTTTCCCCATGGCTTGTCCTTCTCTGTCTTTCCATTCATGGTGGAAGCAATGTTCAACTGCCACCACCAACCTTAATAACTTCTTTCTCAGGATCAGGTAAGTCCCGATCAATCTGCACTCAAACAATGTGGCGGTTCTTCCTTGGTTGTTGTTGCTTTGTCGGACTGCTACAAAGAGGCCTGCTCTGGCGGACGTGGACAAGAATCTGACGGGGAGGATGAGGCGATGGGCACGTCAGGCAGGAACATAGGATGAGATGGCGAAGGGTGAGCGGGAACAACAGAGAGACTGTGGGGATATGTGCAGCAGAAATAATCTGTTGAGGTGGAGGATAGGAGGAACACCTGGCTGGAGGCGATAGGTGGAAGGGAAAGGGGATATGACACAAGGGAGTGGAAACCGAGGAGAGAATGCGAGGAGGAAAACTTGGAAGCAGGTGACAGGTGTGAGGATATGAAAGGGGGGAAGGGAGCAGGAGATGTGACAGGGGGAAAGAGAGAGACTAGGTGGAAGACACATGTCAGAAGGAGGTGAAGGCGGTAAGCGGAGGAGGAAGTGGTTTTAGGTGGGAGAGGGTTTGGCAACACGAGAGGACGACATGATAGGAGGGGGGCCTACTTTCAAAACCACCTCATTCCGGACCCCCCCCCCCCTCATTAAAGGCGGAATGGAAAGGGGGGTCTAGAATTGAATGTGCGTTGTATATCTAGGCACTTCGATCCTAGCCATTGAAACTCGTGTGGTACCATTCCGAACCCCCCCCCATTAAAGGTAGAACGGCGGAGGGGGTACGAAATCAGACCTCGTCCGTAGATTTGGGCGCACGGACCATGGTCGCCTAGATCCACGCCTCTTTTAAATCTTATGTGCCCAATCATCGACTAAGATTGGATGGCCAAGATCTTCATTCAATTAATGGTCCAGACTCTTTCGAGACTACGCACACCGAGGATACATGATGTATCTCTCCCTTATTTTTCCGATGACCAATCTGCGAAAGCACGGATGTGCGCCACGCATCCTTCAAATGGACGGTTGATATGACTTTGACGGCAAAGGGTGCTTCCTCCAACTCTATCTCGCTTGATGTGACCTATCTCTAGGACCGTGGGCCCAACCCCCCGGGACCTTAACCTTTCGCATTTCGGGGTTTTGAAATACAAAGCAGGACCTGGTCCTCTTAACTAGCGATCCTCGAAATGCTGATAAGTTGCCACCTGTCCCTCCGATATCGGATGGCTGAGATCTTCTCTTTGATTGATGGTCCTAATCTTTTCAGGGCTTCTTGTGCCAGGAGTTCACGGTGTCTCTCTTCTTCATTCTCCCGATTGTTAAACCATGAAACCATGGATGACTACCACCTGTCCCCCAAGATCAACGGCTCT
>ML788486.1:201789-223537 GCA_009831015.1 Picea engelmannii
GTCACACTCCTATCTACCTGTTGTCCATTTAATATCCTCCACGTCACACCATCTATCCGTTGGCTAATCAATGCCACCCCCATAACCGTTACTCATCCAACTCATCATCCACGCCATAATGGACACCCCCCTACACTATTTGAATCCATTCTTTCTCCATTGTTGCATTGTTCGTTGATCCAGACACAATCAACGTAGTCGTTTCTAATTTTCAAGTAAACCACCACAGGCTCATCGTCAACATGCACCATTAAACCTGGTAATCACAGACAAAACCTTTTCCCGTCTTCAAATCTTGGACTAATCATGGCGCCCAAATCTAAATATGTTGAAACAGAAGAAAACCAATTCCTTCCTCCACACGTCGACCTGGATCAGGTACCCCTGGCCGATAAATATTACCAAGTCACAGAGCCGAAGTGTGAATTCGATTTCTTCAAATTAAACTTCTGGCTCAAAGATATTTTCTTAGACCAGAGTGACGAGATTGGACTCTAGGAGTCTAATCTGTCACTTTACATGTTTCCCCAAAACTACCACTTCCCTGAGCTCACCTTGAAATTTCAAGGCCATTACCTTCTCGGCCAAAGGATCATTGTGTCTTCATTTGGTGAAAATTTGTTCACCATCACCCCCGAAACAATAAACCATATGTTGCAGATCCCCATAACCAATTCTGCCAGCCTCTTCACCATTGAAATTCTGAGCGAACTCTCAGAAAATTTCCTTCCATCAGAGAGCCCAAATATTCGAAATATTTCTACCTGAAGACACATATTTACCTAAAAAGAACCCCCCCTATCTTTCTTCCATATTCTCAGTCAGATCCACACAAATCATCTCCACCCTCTGCATCTTATTAGGATATTTTTCTGACGAGTGGGTAGATGAACCCATCCTAGGTTTCCTATCCATATTTTCCACTAAAGAGAAAGCTAGAGTTCAGTTTGATTACGGCCAGTTTCTGGCTAACAACATCCATGAACAACTTTTCAAGTTCTCCACGGAAGGAATGTTCAAGTACTCCTCAGTGATGGTGTATCTTTTCCTCTTCTTCCAGGCAGACTGATTCTCCTTCTCCCTCCAGAAGTTGGATCACGACGAAAATCCTCAATCAGTGACCTCTTGGACATCACTAGTAAGGAAGAACTCATCTGATTTCAGTTTCAAACAGTTCATCGATGAATTTTACGATCCAGTGGTGTGCATGCTCAGCAACATAATGGAACCAAGAATAAATGAGGAGGTCTAGAGGATTCTACACCTATCAGAATTAGCCAAAATAGGGGACTGGTACCTTTTCCAGAACCATACTGAAATAAGATTTTATGGGTGTGAATTTCCTCCATACAAGCTGCCAAAGTACCTGCCTATCAAAATATTTTCTTTGGAATACATCAGATAGATGATTAACTCTGATGACATCCACTTTGTGTCATTCAAGAAGAAGCAGCAACTCATGATCAAGATCCAAATTGGTTCTTTTATATGCAACAGCAGAGTTGTAGGGGAAGAAGCCAACAATCTTTTAAAGGAAATGAACTTCGACCTGAGTTTCCCATGGAATTATGACCCATGTGGCATTATAGTAGAAACCAGGCTTAAAAATAAGATCTCTCCTTATGTTCATGTACCAAAGCTTGAGATTGAAAATATCATGAACCAGATAGAGTGGCAGGAAAATACTTTAGTAGAGATAGAAGGGCAGCCTTCACCTGCCAACATTTCACATACCAGCACTCCTCAGGTGCAAACAATAAAAAGAGCCAGGAAAGAGGTTTCACCTTTAGTCATAGAGGTGTCAGCTGAAGACTTCTAGATTTACAGGAAGAGGACCAAGACTAGCCCACACACCAGATAGGTTTAGAGACGAAGAATATCAATCCACAATAGTGATGGAGGGACCGAATTCATCAGCTTTATCAGGCAGCCGACATATAGTGTCCACATCCTCATCTAAGAAGAAAGAAGATACTACACTATCAGCTAAGTCCTCACAGGAGCGTGCAGGACTTAATATCTTTTATAAGTACAACTTGATCAAATAGAAGAACGAATTGCTGACTAATAGCACATATGCCCAGTTCTGGAAGCAAACATCCACAACTCAACTCATGTTATTGTCTACATTCAACACAAAGAAAGGAAGGATGCACATGGAATTATCGCAGGCACAGGTTCCTCATCCCAATACATCTTTTTATTACAAGAAAGCATCATTTGAGTTTGATTTGAAAGAGGTTCATCCACCGGATCAAATGGATATGCATAGGAAAATAGAGGAGATGATTTTCTTCACTCTGAAAAACACTTGACTGACTACCTCGAAGTTGCAGGTATCTTTGAACAATGTCCAATCCCAATTGAAGCTAGAGAATATATCATCCTTGGCCAAAGATAACAAAATCAAATCCCTATAGGAGTTGGTGTTGAAGATTGGCTATGACCCATCCAATGTCAAGGCGACAGAGGATTTATTGAAGAAGAAAAATGCTGACATAGCTTCTCTAAGGAAACAATTGAAACTTCCAGCCACCAAAGATTCACAAGCAAAGGAAATGGTTGAAAGTGAAGGCCACAAAGAGGAGATGTTGAAATTAATAATGGAGTAGAATGCATAGATAAAGGAAATGGAAGTTGAGCTAGATAAATTGGTTAAAGAGAAAGAACGGAGTGTGCAAGTGGTTGTTATCCCACTGGATGCAGTTCCTCTCATAGGAGTTAGTATAGCAGTAGCATCCACAACAACAGAGATTCCATCAGCCATTCCAATAAACGTCCCAGATGCTTCTGAGAAGTTGGTGAAGTCAATGGAGGACATGACCCTGCAAGGAGAAGAAATCAAAATATTGCAAGAAGAGCTAAAAAACCTCCAGAAGCTAAAATCCATGTTTCAGGCCAGCTATAATGCAGAGATGCATAAATCACAAAGACTCTGTTAAGAAATACAGAAACTGCAAAAGGATACTGTCATGGCCAAAACACTATATGAGGCCAAGGAAAATATCTGGATGGAAATCAGCAAATCAATGGCAGAGATATGGCCATTTATACATATTGTTTTTTAATGACATGAACTCGTACAGAAGGCCAGACAGACAATTGAAAAGATAAAGGAAGAATTGTGAGAGAGGCCTATAGAGGCCACTGAACTCATCAGGTTCCTAAACTTCAAGACCAAAGAGGAGTTAGAGGCATTCGAAATTGAAGATAGAACAGAGACCATCCTTGAGTTCAAGAAGGTCTTGAACAAGAAAGAATTAATGCTACAACTAGAGGAGAAAGCTCAGATGATGGATATCAGAGTACAAATATTTTTCAGCAAGGTCGACACTCTGCACAAGAAGGGACTTCCTGGACTACTAGTGATAAATGACATGATCATCACTTTGTCAGACTACAAGCAGAAGATCATCACAGTGGAAAAGGATGGTTCTAAATTTGCAGGTATACAAGGGAGCATTACTAGAAAATATTTCTTAGAGACTTTACATTTGGACCTTAGCATCCAACTTGAGATAAAATACATCTTCATCACAAAGCCTACCTTTTCCAAGTACATTGAAATGGATGAAACATACAGAAAGTTACTCAAGGTTTCCATCCCTAATCAAAATACATGGGAAGACCTATGTTCTTTACTTGAGTAAAGGTGATGTGGATTTTCAGAGTCAGCATGAGTAAGATAGTCAAGTCAATGTGATGAATCAGCAACAACTTCCCCCAAAATCAACACCAAGGATTCGAATAGATTGTCGGCATTCCTATTATTTTGTAATTTGTAATCTAGTTAGTTAGATTTTCCCTCCACCATATCCTAGTCATTAATGACAGGATCAGATGTAATTGGTGTTTAAATACTTCTCACTTCGAATTATTGAGGGTTTATTTTTTCACCCAAGGAGATATTTGTGTAATATTTCCAAAAGGATCGACCAATAATAAAAAGGCTATTCACAGGATTCTTGTGTTTGAACGTTGGTGATGTTTATCTTTCTCTGGTAATGTTTACCTGTCTCTGTAATCATTATGTTTTCTATTTCTAATCATTAAAAGGGAGTTAATGGTTAGAATTTGTCTCGTGCACTCTGTTTCGGATCTTTTAGTGATCTACATGTTATTCATCTGATATTAAGTGAAGGAATTCTTAATTGCTTCTTTGCTTGATTGACTTTCTCACATGTTCTATCTTTTCCGTCACACTAAAACTCTAATAGATCCAGCGTTTTCACTATCACGCCCTATGAAGGAACCTCATAAAAATGGCATCTGATCCTAATCTTTAATACATACCCCATAGCCCAATGGAAGTTTAATGCAATTATTCAGCCAATCCTTATAAACAAACAAACAAACTCAGATCTTCTTAACTAGCATAATATCTAAAACCTAAAAAAATATAAATCATACAAAGAGATCCCTCTCTGAAACTGGCAGGGCTAGATCCTAGTTTCAAAAGTGGTTTTGATAATTTACCTCTATCAATTTCTTCTACCCTAACAACCTCTGGTAATTACAGAGTGCTAACATAGTGACGAATCCACTGGGGAATCAAACAAATTTTCCAACTTTTTGATTTGTCTCCCCTAGAATCTTTATTTCTGGACAATTAAAGATCTAACTTTCAAGAGATAAATATTCATAGGTTGTTGAAATTTGTACATATTAATTTAGATTCCTTAAAATTTAAATTTCTGGCTCCAAAACGAATTCACACCAAATCTCATCCTGATCCAAAACCTGTAACAATAGTGGATAATCCAGAAAAATTAATCAGAAAAAGAAACACGGTAGAAGGTCAAGGAAGTAGCAGACATCTTCATAGGGCCACTTCTCTTTCGGATAAGCTTGTCACACTCTAGGACATCGATTTTGATATACCTTTTGAGAAGAGCCTTTTCATAATCAAATCTGATAGCTTTGTGGATGAAATAGTTCTAGATCAAACCATCCTCCAGCCCAGAACCCCTAAAATACTTTCTCCTAGAACTGATTTTGATCAACAAATCCTTCTAGAGTTTGAGAAACTACAAGATATAGCATCAAATCTTGACCAAGCTTTGTATAAAGCCCATTTTCAACAGTCTATCGAGCTTTCTGCCATTTCTATTAATGCGGCTTCTGTCAATCCTCAAACATATCAGTCTATACCTCCTAGCCCTGCGTCCTCCACATCTTATGTCACTTCTCCACCAATCATACAACTTGTCATCCATCCTCCTCCACCAATCATGGAAACGAGGTATGCTCCCCAGGTGTTAGCTAATCATTTACATAACATGCCCCAATACTATCAAACCAAGATTCCCCAGTTTGATGTTACTGGAGCCCTTAATGCACAACAACATGTGGATAAACTGAATGATTTTTTTGATTTACAGGAAGTTGATGAGACAGATGTTCAAATGAGACTCTTTGCACAAAGTTTAACTAGTGAGGTTAATAAATGGTTCAAATCATTGCCTGTTGCTAGCATTTTTGATATTGTTGCTTTTCACCGAACTTTTCTTAATAGATGGGAGGTAAAGAAAAACCCTCTCAGAATTTTCTCTGAATACGAAAATATCAAAAGAAACCAAGGGGAGATTGTACAAGACTAGTGCACTCATTTCAATAATATCTATAATGCAATTCTTGTTGATATCAAACCTCCTCAAGGCCTGACCTTGATCAAATTCCCTGATGGATTTGACCCTAATATGTCCTACCAATTGAGAGAAAGAAACTTTGTCACTCTGGAAGATATGTAGAAAATTGATGTGAGTGTTTAATCAAACCTATTGGCTAGGAGAGCAAGGAAAAGAACATAAAGGAGAGTCATAATCAAGGAAGAACCTTTCACCTCCACTGCAGATGCTAAAATAGATTCTTTTGTTATAAAAATGGAGAGAATGATGGAGAGATTGGAAATCACTGACAGGAACCCACCTAGAGAGAAACAACCTGCCCCTCAAATACAAAATCATAACTTCAGGATAAATCCTCCCCATATTAGGAAAAGAGAGTCGAGAGAACAATGAGAACAGAGAGGTCCTAATCATCATATCAGGCCACCCTTTCAGGAAAACTATGTTGATGATGGGGAAGAAAATGTATAGGGACTAGATGGCATTCACATAAATATTATGGGGGTTAATGACAATGATTACATATTCCTCACTCAGGAAGAATCAGAACTTTTTCTTCTTTCACAGACCAAATTAGATGAGGGGGAGTCAGAACAACAAGCCTTCGAAAATGCAATAATGGAATTCCACAGATAATACAACTTAAGGAGTAAAAAATTCTAATGACAACCAAACTAAGAAATCTTTTGAAACTAAGAAAACCTATGACATTGTTCCTAAGAAAGTTCCTGAAAATAAAAACTCAGAGGCCCCTATAAAAAGAACACTTTAATCTCTACCAAATACAACTCAAACTAAATTTGCATCGACAAGTCATCCCAGCACTACTGCACAGAGAAATGTGGCCAATAAATCAGATTTTCAGAGTCAAAGAAGGAATTCTTCTACATTTATCCTAGAAAGTGAATTGGCCAAACTAAAAATACCTATTCCTCTGACAAAACTGATGAACAAAAATGCCTACAAATCACAAGTGATCAAATCATTGAACATAGAACCAGGAGTAGGAATGGTGTTGGCACAGGGGCAGACCCAAGGTTCATCTCTAATAGTGCACCAACAAGCCATAACTACTGGCCCTTTCGAAAACACCTGCAAAGCAGATGCAGTCTCGACCGAAGTAGCAATAGGGGGTTGCAGGACACAAGTGTCTACAACCAGGGGGAATGCAAGTGGAATCAAGGCAATGACACATAGAGATCTGATTATTATTTCCAAGCATAAAACTATTGCGCATAGTTATATGTCATATCTAACATACTAATGCATCATCAGAGTAAAAGAAGTAAAGAACAAAACATCAATCACCCACAACACAAGATATACGTGGTTCACCCTCTCCATAGGGCTACGTCCACAGAACTGTGCTTTATAATATATTAGGTGAAATCTTAAAGTTCCATCTGCATTCTTAGCTTACAAATATTCTCCCCTTCTCTCTTCTCTTCTCTCTTCTCTCTATCTCCCTTCCTTGCGCACCCAGCTACAGGGTTGATCTTCGCACCCAGCTGAATATCTTACAATACAGAATTCTCTCATAGCACAATATTTCTCTCTCTACATTAACAAAAATCACTCCTCATAACATCAATGACCCTATCCCAGGTCCTCTTGACCTTTATTTATACATTACAATGACTCATCGACAACCCTAGGCCGAAACCTAGGTGTCAAAACCCTAGATACTAAAACCCTAGGTGTATAAAACCCTAGGTCAACTTGACCCACATTTTCTAGGCTTCACCAGCCTATCTTTCCTTCCTTCCTTTGAGGTGCTCCAAATCCCACAACAGTGGATTTTTTCGCTTGATGAGTTGTCCACGATTCATCTTCCTTGATGATCTATCATCCTCGATCTTATTGTCCAATGGTTTTCTTTCTCTTACTTCGTTCTATCTTTTTTGCTCTTTTTCTCACTTCGACCCAGTATCAGTCATTGTGTCTTCTTTGCAGTTTGCATTTTGTCTTTTCTCCCGTAATCTTTGATTTATTCCATAACCAAGGGCCAAAAGGCCCCCAACACTCACCTGTGACTCATCCCAAGGCACTTCAGGTCTGAATCTTCTGTTTCACTTCGACTTCAGACTCCGCAGGGCAGACTGTACGTTTTTCTTTGTCCCTCCCTATTGTGTGCAGACTGTATTTTCTGTCTCTGGTACCCAGTTTCAACTGCACCTGGTACCTAGACCCTTTTCCTTATGCTTTTACTGAGAGCTGCAGGGCGACTGGTTGTCGTAATACAATTTCAACCGGCTCTCGTTTACCAAACTTTGCTTCCATTCTCCATTCAAAGTCTTCAACTATGCATCTCCTCCTTCTGTAACATAGGCAACCTCATATGGCCCAAGCCAATGCATCCTAAACTTCCCTGGATGCTTCATGAACTTGTTGTCATATACCAATACCAAATCTCCTTGCTTAAAGGATTTCTTTTTTATGTGTATGTCATGGTAGGTATTTTCTCTTTCCTTATGCACCTGCTGATGGAAGCCTACAATAAACCTGTCTTCCTCTAGTTCGACCAACTGTGTGAGCCTCTCTTGAACAGTGCCAGTGTCATCCATATCTATAAAAGCTACAATTCTTAAGCTAGGGACCAAATATTCCATAGAGACAACTGCTTCTAGACCATAAACCAACTTAAAGGGAGTCTGCATGGTCAGTTTCTTGCAAGTGGTTCTATAGTCCCATAATATTGTTGGTACTCTCAAATCCCATTCATCCCTATTCGCATTGCAAATCTATGTCAGCGTTGTCTCGAAGATCTTATTTAATGCTTCAACTATCCCATTCGCCTGTGGATGGTAGGGTGTGCTCTTTTGATGATGACCTACAAATTCCTTAGTTAGGGATTCAATGGTATTATTAATAAAATGTGTGCCTTGATCGCTCATAAGGATCTTTGGGCATCCAAAGTTGGTTATGGTGTCATCAAATATGAAGTGTGTAGCTGTAGTTTCACTACAATCCTTGAATTTCTCTTGCTTTGGCCCATCTGGTCAAGTACTCTATCACAGTGATTATGTACCTTTCTCTTGTGCACTTTCCTGGTGGGTTTATAGTTCCCATGAAATCAATGGCCCATTTCTCAAATTCTTGTAAGGTTAGTTGGGGTACTAAAGGAATCTCATCCCTTATGGACGGTTTCCCAACTCGTTGGCAGACATCGCAGGCTTGGTGGTAATCCTTAGCATCCTTCTGTAAAGTGGGCCATCAGAGGCCAACTCTAAGAACCTTCTGCATTGTTTCTTTTCCTGCGTAATGTCCTCCTGCGATGACCTCATGTGCTTCTGCTAGAGTTAGTGGTCTTTCTACCTCCATGACACATCTCCTTAGGATCTCATCTGGTCCCATCTTGTATAGATGTCCCGCTATAAGTGAAAAATCTGCAGCGTGAACTACTAGTTGTTTCTTCTGAGTGATTTTATATTCCTAAGGTGCCATTCCTATTGACAGGAATTGGACTATCTTGGTGAAGTGATCATCAACCTTTCCAATGGACAGCAACTGTGCATCCAGCAGTGTATCCTCCAAACTAGTAGGTTCCTCTCCATGTTCCAACCTCGACAAGTGGTCAGGTCCTTTGTTCATTCTCCCTGTCTTAACCACGATCTCAAAATCATATTCTTGAACTAGCAGAAGCCATATGCATATTCTTCCCCCCAACACTAGCTTGTTGACTAGGTATTTCAATGTGGAGTGATCATTGAACATCTTAAAGTTTCCTCCCAATAAGTAGTGGTGAAACTTCTGCAGCGCATACACCATGGCTAACCCTTCTCTCTCAGTCGTGGTGTAATTGATTTCAGTTGTAGATAGTTTCCTACTAGCAAAGGATAATGGGTGGTCAATAACTCCAGCTCCCAGTTTTTCTAACACTACTCCTAATGCAATAGAGGATGCATCAACATGCACATGAAATTCCTTGTTCCAATCTGGGAAAACCAAAATATGCGCAGTAACCATTTTCTATTTYAGTATGTCGAAGCTCTGTTGGCATTCTTTTGTCCATTGAAACTAACAATCTTTCTTCAAAAGATTCTCCATGGGTGTTTTGATCTGTGCATAGCCTTTAATGAACTTCCTGTAGTATCCAGTATGTCCCAGCGCAGTGTGCAGYTGTCTGACTAAAGTAGGAGAGGGTAAATCGACTATAATGGCAATCTTAGATGGATCTACCAGCAATCCCTACTTACACACRATATGGCCTAGCAGCACTCCAAAGGGTGAAAAGAAGATGCACTTATTCAAGTTCAGGGMAATCTGACATTGCGTGCACTTATCCAACATTAGTCTTAAACATTCAATATGATTTTTCAATGAGCTAAAAATAGTCCAATCATCAAAATATGCTTCCAGAAATTTATGTAAAAACTCTTTGAATGCTTCGACCACCACCCTAGAAAATATAGTTGGTGCATTCTTAAATCCAAATGGCATCACTGTGTACTGGTAGGATCCCCATTCTGTGGTAAAGGTGGTCTTATGGAGATCTTCCTTGGAAATCTTGATCTCATGGTATCCTGAAAATTTGTCTGTGAAGGAGTAGACCTCTTGTCCTCCCATGTTGTCTAACACTTCGTCAGTAAATGGTGTAGGGAATGGGTCATGCAAACAAGCATCATTTAGCTTCCTAAGATCTACATAGATCTTGATCTCTTTGGTCTTCTTATCTTGCACCACCATAGGGATAATTCATTCTGACTCTTCAACAAGTTCTATGATTCCTGCTTCCAACATTCTGTCGAGATCAATATTGACTTTCTCCTTATACTTGGGGTTCAATCTGTAGGGTCTCTTCTTGACTGGCCTTGCATATGGTTTCACGGGGATCTTCATCTCTCCCATGGGCCCTTTAATTCCCTTCATATCAGTGAACTTGGTTGGAAACAAGTCCTGGTATTCATGCAGTAATTTTGTGATCTTGTCAATAGTGTCAGCATCCCAATAATCTCTAACGTTTGCAAGCTTTGATGTTTGTTCTGTTCCAATGTTGACTTTCTTGATTTTAATTGGCTTTCCAATAAAAGGTATCTCAACTCCTGGTCCTTCTATGTCTCTCTATCCTTTTGTTTCTGTGATGTTCACATTCCTAGGATCATCGTCTTCATCCATGTTGATATTGTAATAGCCTTGCAATTTTTGAAGAGGTGCAGTCCATTCATCCTCTTCTTGCTCAACAGGGTGGGTAGGTGCCTCCTCAAAGAATATCCATCTTACAATCTCTAACTCTTGATCCACTGTAGGATATTGGCTTTCAAATAAAAAGGTAGTTACAAAGTTCTAAGTCATACATTTCCAATCTGCAGTGGTGAGGCGTAGTTCTACTTGAAGATAAGCATTGTGCACCCACTGCTCTTAAGTCATACATTTCCAATTGATAAGCATTGTGTCCAAAGTGTTAATAAATTTGTGCACCCACTGCTCTTGAGGAGTTTATCTCCATGCCTCCTCGCAACTTCGCACATGGTCCTTTGGACATCTTCAACCTGTGTATCTAACTTCACATCCTTCTACTTGTTCTAAAAACTATGATGTCATCAAAGTGTGACATTGTACGCAGTCTGTAATGTTGTTTTTGTGTGTTCCCCACCATCTTGTTGGAGTTTCTTTCAAGGCCTCATCCAGTGCCAACAACCTTTGTTGTATTGGTACAATTTCTTCAAATTCCAACAAGAAAGCTTCTAATTGATTTAGACCATCAAAGGTGGGCAAGTTACTTACTTGTGTTCCAATCCAACGAACTTCCCTGGTCAATCTAGCACATCTCCATGTAGATACTTCATAAATTTTGTTCTACCAGTTCTCCAGTGCTTCCTCCTGGTCTGATGAACGTGTGTTGTCACTCCGCCAACTTAAGTTCCCATATTTTGTAGCATTAATGTAATCATGTTGTCTGGATGTCAATTTGTATATGTTTTCTAGTTCATATGCACAATATTCTTCTTTGATGGGCTCGGTATACCTGCGACCTTCATCAGGATCCAAAGGTGCAATGACCCTAAGGCCATCTCCTTCAAACTTCATTCTTCTTTTCTTTAAATCAACCACAGTGTAATTATTGAAAGCCCAATAAATTCCTAACAACACAGGCTAATGACAGTTATCATCAACTATCTCAATCACCTCGAAGTCTGCAAATGTCCTTACTCCATCGATGTCCACAGGGACATGCTCCAGTCTCCCAAAGGGGATTACTTCCTGCTGATTAGCCATCCTGAGCCTGATAGGGGAATAAATCAGCATAGGCTTTCCCATCAGTGCCCAGGTCTTCTTCATCATGACATTGACTTCCAACCCTAAGTCGAGGACCACGTAGTCTATATCATACTCTCTAATTTTAGAATTCAGGTTTAGTTCCTTATTTGTCCTTCTCTTTTTAGATACTTGGTGTACTGCTCTATTCAACAAGGGATCTACCTTTCCTAGCTCATACTGTCTGATTAAATTTTGTATCTCTTGTACAGCGCTTTCATCCTTAATCAAATTGATGCAAGTACATAAGAATTCCATGAGCTTACCTCTTTTCATTCTCCTGGCAGGGCAGACTGATCGAATGCCAAAGGCATTCCACATTCTCTTACTTTTGGTCGTGTCTTTGATGAAGAACTCTGGTCTCTCACGAATTCTTTTCTTGCTTCCTCAAATGTTTGTTTTTCTTTCCTTACATCAAACACTTGTCTCTTCTCTGCATCTTTTCTAACCCTTGATTCTTCTGTATTATTTCCCAAGGTCACTATGTCTTCTCCTGTAACAGCAACTCCTCTAGTGATTACAACGACTCTGGGATCCTCTCCACGAGGTTATGCTAAGATGATTTGTATTTGTTGGTTTCCTCCTCATCTTTCCTGAAGTTTGGCTAACAGTGTAAGACAATATTCAATGACATGCTCAAATGAGTTGCAGTAACTGCAAGTGGTATAGGGGTTCTAACAGTCCCTTTCCAAATGTCCTGGTTGTGCACATTTGTAACAAATTATCGAACCTCAACCTCGACCCATGACTCTTGCTCGTCCTCTTCCTCTGAATCCACCACGAGGGTTGAAGTTTCCTCTTCCTAGGGAATTATATTGCGTAGTGTTCCCTTCTTGTTGTACTTCGCCTTGAATTTTTTATATATCCCTCGACCTTTCATGCATGAGTTCATAGGCCCTACAATCCCTATCATCATGCCCTACCGAATTATAGAACATGAAATACAGATTTGTGGGTGTCTGAACATATTTTTTCATGTAATAGCATTCACGAGGGCGATGTTTATTTCTACATACCTCACACCAAGGTAGGGTAACTTGCTTCAAAGGGCTCGGAGCTCCAGATGCCAAGTATTCGTGAAATAGGGGACAGTGCTCCTTGTCATGGCCTTCTGATTTGCATCTAATGCACCAGATATCTTCTCTTTTATCTTTTCCCTTGTCTTTCTTCATATCTTCGATCTGCAGGGACAAGCTAGTTAACTGACTTAAAATTTGACTCATACCTGAGCTGGATTCTCCCATAGGGGTTGATTCTATTTTCATAGAGATATCCAGTGCCTCAGCCTAACTCCCTGTCTTAGACACATATGTTTATTTAATTACCTTGGAGAATTTTACTCACAAGATCCTATTCCAAGGCACTAAATCCTAGGCTAGTTTGTGCACCCTAAAAAATAAAATCGTTATTAATCAATTTTAGTTTAAAGCATAAATTTTATTGGTTGTGGTTACTCAAAAAGGTATGGAAGTGAAACTCATGGTGTTGTGACTCTGCAAGAAAATAAATATGGATATAATGCAAAGTCTATCTTTAACTTTTAATGAATGATATGCTAATAAGAACAGTGCAGTCTTCAATTTCAACTCTGCAATTCATAAGTAAAATGCAATCTTTCACTAAATGTGCTAAGCTAATGATAAATATTCCAAGACGGAAATGCCAACCAATGCAAAATGCCTATTTTTTTGTATTTTCAATATACTAAAAAGAAAATGCACGGACTGATGAGCAACCTGATATATAAATTCTATTGTGCATAACAACAATAACTCGAGAAGAATACCAAGCAGCTACGCAAATAGCCCAGAGAACAAGAACAAATAAAAAATGGAAAACAAAGAGAAAGACTCCAGCTAAAAATTCAACTCCAAACAGGTTTCATGTCATCCCAGATGATCTCAACAGGCACTATAGAGACCGAAGAAGGCTCAGCAATCTTCAAATCCCACCCAGTAGTCACTAAACCAAGAAAACAAGCAAGGGGAAGTGGTATACATGACTGTTCAAGAGAATAGAATGTATATATGCTTCTTGCAGTGAGACAGAAAGCATGTATACATGGTTGTCAAGGAAAAAAGGGCATATATGCTTCAAAACAAGGCCAGACAAGGAAAAAAGGATGAAAACTCATACCCAGATTGAATAGGACATGTCAAGCAGTGATACGACAATAAACACAAATGAAAAAGAGAAATGTAAGAAGAAAAAGTACTTCAACCATTAGAAGGAAGATTTATCCCCAGTGGAGTCGCCATTTCTGTTACAAGGGAAAAACTCTCTATGGCCAAGGGTAAACCACAACACACAGGTATGACTTCAGAAATCAACTCAATTCCAACATATGTTATATAAAATAATGTGCAATATAAGAAAGAGACCTACCTCGATCCAACGTTTGATGATGGTCCATCATTGAGCACTTTGACCCAAAGCTTTATTCCTGCAAGAAGTTCTTAAAAAACAAGTAGAGAAAGTACATAGTGATGATATAAAAGAGGTTAGCACATTAGATAGCATAATCCATTAATAAACATTACAAACACGCCCATGGATAATAATCGTATATTTGTAAGATACCAATAGGACGGGAAAGGAGTATTTATATTAATAATTGATCAGCAGAAGTGACAACATTACAGACTTCTGTGTCGGCACGGTTCGAAACCAAGAAACCAAGTTCCTTCCAATTGGGTCTCCACCACTTCAATCCTCCACCAAAAGCAAGCTCATAGGAAAGAGGCAATGAGGTCCTCTCAACAATAGGGAAAAATCTTGGGGGATGAACATTGTGTTCAGACTTGAGGGACAAAGGGATGCAGACTCAATATGAAGTAATTTCTCCAGAGTAACTTTTCTCTCAAAGTTGAATGCTTTCTCCTCTTTTCCATAGCTCGAAATTGTTCTCTTATATCCTTCAGAATGAAACTGAAGGGCCGAGTCGGAACGTTTCCAGTATATGGAAGGCCAAGGATCAGAGATCTTCTATCGTGACATGGAAACCCGACCTCATTTTGTATTTTCTAGCACAAATCTCAATGTACGCGGGATGTAGTGGAGCAGCCAGCGTATACGCATCTTGCATAACTGATAGGGAGCGTACATGTGGAAAAATGTATATTTTTAGCTCTGGATTCATCAAAAGGTATGATAATTCTGCATAGGGAAATGGAAAAAGGCCCTCTGTGCAAGATAGCAATGGTGAGGCAAATCTTGTTGTAACACTATCCCTCTATTATGTACAAGTAGCTCTATTATTCTGATATTTATGAGGCCTTTTCTCTCAATGTAGCCTACACACAACAACCATATTTGCTTCAGATTGATTACCTTGCTTCTATAACCTTCACACAAAAATTAGATGACAATGCAATGAAAATAAACCTTAGTTCTCAATGTGCCAATCAAAGTCAGGTCTCTAGCTCTATTGGAAGTTAAGTGCTCTATTCTCAAGATTTCTCTCAGATCTCTTGAGAAGTATCTTTGACATATTTACTTTCCCTTGTATTTAGATGCATCATTGATGGATTGTAAAGAGTAGACTTTCAATCATATATCCCTACCTCATAATCATTTGTCCCACTGTCAAGTGCATCCATGAGGAAAATTTCATCAAGGTAAATAAATACATCACTAAATATACATGGAGGTAAGAGGAGGCATATGGCATATAACCAACTCAAACCCAAACTTGAAGAGAAACATGGAACCTCATCAATAATCCCATTGAACGAAACACCTTCAACTAGCCCTATCTCTAAAGAGAAAAGCCAAATTATGAGATACACTTGAATAAAATACAGAGTGGATTTAGAAATAAAACACATTGCTATGTGAACTTATCTGAAAATAGACAAATTCAATCTCCTCTCATCATCACATTATTCTATGTGAACTCTGCACTCATCGATGTCATACTACCTCATATCATGTAATCGAATCAACACTAACCTATTAAGTACTTGTGGAGAATATTGTCCACATCTTCATGGAGATATAGATGTTACATGTAGTAAGAACTATTGCATCATGCAAGTTGATAGAAAGGGAGGAGCATACCAATAGTGTCAGCATAATAAAAAATGTTTGGAGACTTTGTGAAGAAGCCAAGAATTTGCTAATGATGAATAATCAAAACATGTGTACTGAATGAACCAATCTTCCATAGATGAAAATGAATTGCAGATGAAATGAACACTTCTCTCAAGACCTCGAACACTAACCAAATATCTCACTCAATGGATCACTATCTAGAGGAGGAAAATGAACTGAAAAATTTAGAAGTTGACTAAGCAAGGTAATAAAAGGCCCAACAATCAGTCATGTGACCTCGGGGAGAGAAAGAGAAACTATCTTGGATTGTGTGCAGCTTGTATGGTTTTTTTATGGCCTGTGGGTGAGAGAGAAATTCCTAGGAAAGTGAAAAAGGCCAAGGGGCAATGTGAAATCGCCCAACTAAGGGAAAATGGCGTAGGGGGAATATGAAATCATCCAACTAAAGGAAAATAGCCCAGGGGCAATGTGAAATTGCCTAAGCAAAGGCAAAAAACTTATGGGTAAAGATAATATGACCCAACTATGTAATTAAATTGACTAGAGTGTAAGGGAAGTCGACTAGGGGAGAAATACACTAGCAACTCTTAAAACCAATTTTAACAACTCCCAATTACTTTCCAAAAGCTCTCTAATAGGATCCATTGATTTCCCATTTCCAAAATCACCCAATGGTGGAGAACAGAGAGTTGTTGGGATAAGCATTTGCCATCAAAATGATGCAATATGAAGGTAAAATTCCACACTACAGATCTAATTGAGTTCTAAGCTTAATAAAAAACACAACATATTAAAATCCTCATAGCAGCCATTAAAATGAAAAAATAACACATGAGTACATAGACCACAATCTCATAGAAATATAAGAGAAAAATAAGACACATTGGAAACCATATTTACCCTAGAAACTCAAATGGGAAAACCAACTTCGAATGGGGCTCAATGCTCTTATTTCAACAATCTCTAGTTATAGTGCAGTTGATGCTCTTTGTGCATCCTCCTCTCCTTGGCAAAAAATATCCATTGAGACTGAATGTGAAGGAAGAAATAGGGAGATATGGGGGGTAAGAGGGAGGCCAAAAACCATGCCCCTTCATTTCCCACTCCTCGACCTTCTCTCTTATTTTTATTTATTTTTTTATCTTTTAATTAGCCCATTTTTCCTTTTCACTCTCATTTTTGTCTTATTCAACTTTGTATTTACATTTCTTTACAGAGTTTTCTTAACCTTAATTAATTGTTGAATTACATTGTAGGTACTTATTCTTACACCCATTCATAAATTTGGATCACACCTCCCCATTGTGAGGCTTTTTGGTCTACAAAATCTCAAGGAAACCAATCTCAATCAATGTGCCTTATGTTTTCTTCTCTTGAACATGGATTTGACTGTAGCTTCTGGAAATAGATTTGAATTTGTCTCTAGCTTTGGCTCGTTGGTTTGGCTACTATCTTTGGTCCCAAGCTATGGATATGTCTCTAGTTCTTGGTTCGCTTGTTCCCGCGGCATAGAATTCTACTCATTGACTGTCAACTATGAGCAATCTCCATATCTGAACTTTGAAATCAACATTCATTCCCATCTCTCACTCTCTTTTTCTTAAATATGATCCATCTTGGAATCCATGAATCCAATTAAAATGATATTCTTTTTGTTCAGTGTGACCCCAGCACACTGCCACCACATAACAACTCCCTAAGAGGAAGTGTGATCTACCTTCTTCTGCTAGGATCGGTTGTTTCTCGACATGGAAACAACTCTTTGGTGCCTACACATTCCAGGAAGCACCCATGGAGTTCTCCAAACACCCCCAAGGTCATTGACCTTCATGCACCAATCTATTTCACATCTCCAAGAAGGGGTTCTTTGATGTAAAATTGAAAACAAGAACTAGAATGTGGCTTCCCTTGGCATCAACCTATTGTCCATCCTATTGGTGATGTAGACCTCCTATGTTTTTATCTCTCCTTGGATAACTTCTTCTCCTTGAATTTGAGATGCAAGAAGATATTCATATTCTATTCTCTTTACTCTCCACACTTTTGACCTAGATGTAGAGTTTATGGGGTGAAGCTCTGGATGAAGTCACCAATTTTTTTCTTCCCAATGATTACTCAAATTGCAATGGTGGAAAACTAATTTGGCATTGTAGACTACTTGAGATGTTCATGCCTTTGATTTTTTTGTTGTATAAGAGAATTATTTTTGTCCTTCTTAAAAAAATAAGGCATGTGGCATATGGCTTCATTCTCCCAGCAGGATTCCTCAAAATGTCCTTTCTTCCCATAGAACGAACAAGCCTCTGAGTACCAACAACTCACAATGATATGGCCTATCTTCTTTCAACAATGATAAACAAGGGATGCCTTGTTTTATGAAGACCTCTTGGTCTTCTTCTTCCTCTTTCCCTTGTTGATTGGTTTGCTACTTCTTCTAAGTGATGGTGCACACTACCAAGCTCTTCTCATCACTACCCTTCTTTAAGCCACTACAAGGAGACTGAGATGGTTGTGGGATACCACCTTCACTCATCATCATTCTTTCTCCTAATGAGTGTGCCACTTATGGCATGTCTTTTGCCTTCAGAAAAGTGGTCTTCATGGTCATGGGTTTTGAACCTCTTCCATCAAATCCTAGGCCTACATGCTTGACCCACAATGTAGCTATAATGGGGCTTAAGATTCCTTTTCTTCTCTTTCCTACCCTTTGTCCATTATATCCCATCTACCTTAAGATATTTGAACTAATGCCTCTCATATGCATTTCAAATTCACTAATTTTTTCTTGAGAAATGTTCAAGGAAGATGATCTTACCAAAGTTTTCTTAGTCATTGTGTTGGATGAGGTAGTGGAAATGGAAAGTGGCCTTGCTTCCTTGGTCTCTTGGACAGTTGCTTGTAGATTTTCCAAGGCCTTCTCCTTCTCTGCCAATTTTTTT
Organism: Picea engelmannii; assembly: GCA_009831015.1. NCBI lineage: Eukaryota > Viridiplantae > Streptophyta > Pinopsida > Pinales > Pinaceae > Picea > Picea engelmannii. Next base: position 220,664 of record ML788486.1, read on the forward strand.
TACAACTATCCCATCATCTGCATGAGCCTATCCTCTTACCAATTATCCAATTGAATGACCTTCTCTTTCTATTGTATAAGTTGGATTTTGTGCTATCCTAATTTGTCATGACTACAATGAGAGAGTAATGACATTATTCAAAATTATTCTTGAGAAATGGTAGAAGTTTGGCAGAGGTATCAAGGTTTTTCTCCTTCTCTACCATCCCCTTGTTGAACATATGGACCTACTCCTTCAATTGTTCATTCTCTTCTCAAAGCCAAGCATTGTTGGCCCTTAAGTCTTCCAAACTTTTTCTACTTTATTTACACATACTTAGGTCTACAATGTTCTCTTAAATTTTTGGAAGGTGTTTCATGGTCAAGGACACAACCTACTATGATACCTTATTATCTATAAACAAGGGACTTACATCCCACTCGCTTCACCAACACAAGTCCTATACAAAATCAAAACTTTTATTTATCTCAATCTTGGACAGAGGGCTCTATCTCCATAAAGCTACTAGGCCTATGTTCCACTATTTTGTACAATGACCTATATTCTTATGATGCTTTTGAGGCCTTTATTCTCAATGTATCCTACACACAACAACCAAATATAGTCTAGATTCATTAGTTGTATCATATAACATGCACACAAAAATACAGACGACAATGCAATAACACATAAATCTTATTTCTCAATGTGCCAATCAAAGTCAAGTCTCTAGCTCTGTTGGAAGTTAAATTTTATGTTCTCGGGATTGATCTCAGATACCTTGAGAATTCTCTTTGACATATCTACTTGCCCTGGTCTTTAAATGCATCATTTATGGATTGTAAAGAATAGATTTTGAATCCTCTATTCCTACCTCGTAATCCTTTGTCTAAAAAAACACATTTCGAAGATGATTTCCCAGTGTCTAGTGCATCCATGAAAGCAAGGTCATCAAGGTAAATAAATATGTCACTAAATATCCATGGAGGTTATAAGAGGTATCGTATGTCATATAACCAACTTAGATGCAACCTTGGAGAGCAACATGGAACCTCGTCAATAATCCCAATTAGTCACACACCTTCAACTATCCCCATCTCTGAAGAGCAAAGATGAATTTTGAGATACACTTGAATATAGTACATAATCACTTTAGAAAGAAAGCACATTGCTATGTGAATTTCTCAAAAACTAGAGAGATCCACTCTCCTCTCATCATCACATTACTCTATGTGAATTGTGCACTTACCAATGCGAAACTACCTCATAGCATTTAATCGAATCAACACTAGCTTGACAAGTCCTTGTGGAGAATCTTACCCATGGATTCATGGAGATATAGATGTTACATGTGGTGATAAATTTTTGCATCCACATAGGCTAGAAGAAAGGGAGGAGCATACCAACAGTGTTAGCATAATTAGAAACACTTGGAAGCTTTGCAGAGAATCCAAGAATGTGCTAATGATTAATAATACAAAACCCACATACCGAATGAACCAATCTGCCATATAAGAAAATGAATTGCAGATGAAATAAACATTGCTCTCAATACCTTGAACACCAACCAAATATATCACTCACTGGATCACTGTCCAAAGGAGGAAAACGACCTAAAAAAATTAGAATTCAACTTAGTAAGGTAATAAAATGCTCAACAATCAGTCATGCAACCCTAGGGAGAGAAAGATAAATTTTATTAGTCTATGCTTGGCCTATACGATTGGTGGGTGAGAGAGAAATGTTGATGTACGAGAAAATGACCCAGGGGAAATGTGAAATCACCTAGCTAAGAGAAAATTGTTGGATCATGTTGTCATTGATGCCAAAGGATTGATGTCAAAGGAACAATGTCTTGTCATAGTATATTGATGTAGTGATTGATGGATCATGTATTGACCTTGATGTTAATGGATTGATGTCAAGAGGATTCATAGTCGTATGCATAGATGAAGATGGACCAATGATTTGTTGTTGGATTTATGTAAAGATGACTCATTATTGTCTTTTCATGGTTGTACAAATAGATGAACTCCAAAGTGGTCCCCTTATGGTGAAAGCCCCAACGGGAAGATGCTTTGTGGTGAACTCCAAAGGTCATGGTTGTACAAATGGATGAACTCCAAAGTGGTCCCCTTATGGTGAAATCCCTCGTGGGAAGACGCTTTGCGATGAACTCCAAAGTGGTCCCCTTATGGTGAAATCCCTCATGAGAAGACACTTTGCAGTTGAGCTATCCTAGTAGTATGGTTAGAGAACCCATGATTAATTGTGGAATAATGAGATGAAGATTAGTGAATTTTTCGGTGAAACTATTCTATATGGATAGTGCTTGTCAATCCATTTCCAGTGGTATGTGGAACGTCACATAACTCCTCACGGTTTGAGAGTTATGGCCTTATGAAGTTGGAGGACCCTCATATGTTGGCTTGAAGCCCCAAAAGGTCAAAGAAGTCAAAGTACTTGCAAAGAAGAGATTATTTAAATAATAAAGTGAAGTGACAAAATCAAAGAGGATTGTTTAAATAATAAAGTGAAGTGACAAAATCAAAGAGGATTATTTAAATAATAAAGTGAAGTGACAAAGTCATAGAGGATTATTTAAATAATAAAGTGAAGTGACAAAATCAAAGAGGGTTATTTAAATAATAAAGTGAATTGACAAAGTCAAGGAGGATTATTTAAATAATAAAGTGACAAAGACAAAAAGGATTATTTAAATATTAAAGTGAAGTGACAAAATCAAAGAGGATTATTTAAATAATAAAGTGAAGTGACAAAGTCAAAGAGGATTATTTAAATAATAAAGTGAAGTGACAAAATCAAAGAGGATCATTTAAATAATAAAGTGAAGTGACAAAGTCAAGGAGGATTATTTAAATAATAAAGTGACAA
>ML788486.1:235483-318442 GCA_009831015.1 Picea engelmannii
TGGCCATGATATCACTAGAGGATGAATGTGAAAACCATACAAGAGGGTTCATATATCAAATAACCCCAAATCTTCATGATAAGGATGACAAACCTCCTTCAAATCCCAAGGAAAGGAAAGCAGACAAGGAAGAAAGGATGATGGTTGAATCACCAACCACCCCCATGAATGGAAACATGGGTTGTCAACCCGAAGTACTGCAAGGACCTGCAAACCTGAGTTTCCTTCTGACAAAAGGAACATGATAGGTCAACGAAATCATCCAAGGTAAGAGGGACACAAAGAAAAGGAAGAAAGGGACACGAGACAAGAAGGGGGAGCTCGCAAGGGAGAGGCGCGAAGCTCTCCAGTGAATCACAAACAGAAGGCCATGACCTTGATGCCAAATAGCATCTGAGAAACCTCGTCGAGGCCACAAACGAGTGAGAAAGCTCCGAGTTGCAGAAAAAAGGACCCGAATAGAAACTGAAACAGAGAGAGAACCCTCGAGAAGAGTGAGAGTTCCCTGGTGATATCATGGCTTGGCATGGGGGTGGAAAGAGTGATAATATTGAATGCCTCTGAGCCTATGGTCGGGTGGAAGGACAAACACCCACAGTCAGTTGATTGGCGGAAACCTATAATAGATAAGTGATTTCTTACTCTATGTAATTTAGCTGTAACTGGGCATGAATTTGGTTATACTGTGTATGTTTCAGGAATTGTGCTTGATTTCTGATTGGATATACTGTGTCTCTTTCCTTACTGCTTGGCTGTATAATTAGGCCAATAAGAGATTATATGGATAGGACATGATTAGTACTCGTAAATGCTTGTGTCATGTGGCAGCTTGAGTTAGAGCCATGAACTGTGAGTTTTTCGACCTTAGGCATAGTCTCATGTACACATGCCAACCTTCCTAGTTGTCTAGAGTCCCTTGGAGGATGAATTCTGTTAAGCTCAGGAGAGGTAGTGTAGTTATGCACAGGCTCCCTATGAGGCAAGTAGAGACCGAGACTCACTCAAGTCCTAGACTTGACAAATGAGCGCAAGGGGTGCGCAGAAGACTCTTCTAAGAGTCAAGCCCAGGAGAAAGAGCGCAAAACTCTTAATTCCTTCATAGCTGAGAAAGCTCGTGAGGGACAACACTCTTCGTAAGTGATGGCGAGACCCAATAGTCCGCTTGCAGTAGAAGATCGAAGGCTGAGACCTTTGAAGCGTCGAAATCTTCCGAGATCGGGAAGAAATCCAAAGCTCAGGAGGAAGAGCAACAACAGCCCTTAGATCAATTGTAGAGTGTGGATCTGGACCATCGAATCCTACGTCCAGGCACACAAGATAGCGCGCAAGAGGAGAGGATTTGAATGGATGGTATAGAACTGTCAGATCTGGAGCAAGGACCGACATTCGTTGGATCCGGAGATAAGCGCATGAAAGAAGTCCCGAAATCACTTCAACCGTTGGATCGTTGGAGGACAGGTGGCGAACATCTGGAAGCCACCAGGATTTCGGAACTTAGGCGTATAAAGGTGGTGAAGAATGAGGATTCGTAATAACTAAAATTGCAAGGGTTATTCTGGATCATTGGATCTAGGGCGACACATGGCAGAGATCTAACCCATCGGAGTTTCGGCACCCGGGATACCTAAAGGCAAGTATCTTGTACTCACCAGTCCCGAAAACCCGACTTGCAAAACCCCAAAATGGCATAGCGTGTCTAGAGTTTGGATCTTTTGGTGTTTCGACACCCAGGAAATCCCAAGGGTCAGTTCCCTTATACTCGCCAGTCACGAAGTCCCGACTTGCGAAACCCCGAAATGAGCTTAGCGATGAATATAGATTTAGGAGTTTCGGCTCCCAGGAAACCTAAGTGTGAGACCTCCTATCTGTGCATATCGTGAATTCCTGACATGGCTTAGCGTGTGTAGATTTGGTCTTTGGTGTTTCGACACCCAGAAAATAGAAGGGTATGAACCCCTCATCCTCTTCTACCATGAAAACCCGATACGTGAAACCCTAAAAGGTGGAATGCCAGGTTTTAATCCGAGGCATTGTTAGATGTGACTAACTATTGGTTCCTTTCAGATTTCGGCACTTCAAGAGACCAGAGAGTAGGGGAACACATGCATCACGATTTCCTGAATCGCGAAATCCGAAAGCACCTCTCTGGTAAGGCCTATGGTCATAGCCAACGATCACATGGGTAAGGATAAGGGATGGTAGGGTCTGCATCAGGCCCCATAGGAATTCAAGGATTCTGTTCCTCGGGGAAAAAGAAGTAAAAAGCCGAAAAATATTAGTTCCCGTAGTGGGTGTGTGACAATCATCCCCAAGATTAATATGTACTTCTAATAATACAAGTATGCTACATCATCCATAAACCATGTGTCAACAATACTACTAACAAATGCCTCCAAACATGTACCAAGTATGTACCAATCATGTATCAACTACTCATCAACTATGGCTCATCAATATGTACCAACATCACCAACTATACACCTCATGTATGTGCCAACTCATCAACTAATCATCTCAACCATGTACCTTAACCAAAATCCCTCATCAATTTCATCATCCAAATGTGATTTGTAACTTGTAATAGACCTAGTGTATATGATCACATACTTGCAAACCTTCCTTAACTTTAACAACAAGAGACTACCATTTTCATCAAACTTTTCTTCAGTCTCACATGACTAGTTTTGGATTAGTCAACAACCCTAACTTGAAATAATACAAAATTTGTACCTGTAATGATTAAATATCTGAAACGGATACACAATGTTCTACAGTGTGTTTTATGAAATTCCTCTAGGTTTCACTACTTGGAACCTCTCAAAAAAAGAGTTATAGCAAAAATGGCATACCTTGTTGAATTCTGGCTTATTCTAGAGAGCGACCTTGTAGAGCATGCCCTGCATGGAATATTTATTGAATCGATCTGAAACTATTACACAACATACTAAAGACTGTACTCTAACCAACACATTTTTTCTTACTCAATTTGGATATGTTATGAAGAAGTTATGACGGTTTTACCCGAAACACCTGTTTTAAACTAGCTCAAGTTCTAAGAAGTAGGGACACCTTCAAAAGTGGGTAAAGAAGACTAAACAACCAGAGCAGAATGGAAGCCTTAAGGGAAGCTCAAGTTTTCCATCTTCAGAAGCATGCGCGGGTTACAATGGTAATAGTCACGTACATACGCAAGATGACCTATGAATAGGTCGCGTACATACACGGGTTGTATGTGCAGCAGGCCGCATATCTGTGGGAAAAGAGCCTTGGGAAAAAGGCTATGCACATGAGTTGCAACATCGTATAATGGTATAACTCTATGTTGCAGAGTCTAACATGGTTTGTTGCAGGGTCTGACATTGTTTTTTGAAGTTTTTCATGATTACATGTTGGAATACATAATTGATGTATGTATGGTGGTGACATATGGTTGAGTGTTGAAAGACTATGTTGGATGCATGGTACTAACCCTAGAGTGTGGATTGAGACATTTTTTTGTTGAAGAACAATGTTGGTTGTGAAAGTGAAGTTATGGAACTTTGGTTATGATATATATCATGATGATGCTAGCTAGAGATGTCATTGATCTATTGAGGCACACTTCTAGTACATGTATTATTGGATGCTTAGTATTTGTTGTAGCGAATGGAGGTTGAGGCTGATCTATTGGGATACATGGCTGGTACATATTTGAGTTTCATTGATATATATTATGATGTATTTTTGGAAGCATATTTGTTCGATGTCTTGGTGCATGCATATGGATAGGCTACATATTGGGACATGTAGTTGATGAGTTGATGAAGTGGTCATATTGTACATCATTGATGAGTCATAGCTTGATCTATAGTTGATGCATGATTGGTACACTTTTGGTACATTGTTAGAGGCACCTACTAGCAGTATGATTGGCACATGTTTTATGGTGGATATGGCATACATGCATGAGGAAACATCTTGATTGTAGTTCATCTTTTTGTGGTATTGGTGCATGGTTGATGCACTTGCTTGGTACAAGTGGTGATACATGTTTGGTGCACTTGTTGATGTATGGATGATATACTTGAGACACTTCATTGATTAAGATACTTGTTTGAAGCACATGGTTGGCATGTTGGTAGAGGCATATGGTTGATGCACTCCATTGATGATATCTTATGGCATATGATATGGTATTGATGTACATGGTTGATGTACATGGTTGATGTACATGGTTGATGTACATGGGTATTGTGCATGGTTGGCACAGGATGTACTTGGTTAATGTTTTCATTGTTGACAAATATTTTTCTTCATGATGTATGGTATGGCATGAGTTTTATGCATGGATAGGTCCAAGGATCATCATAGAAAGAGAAATTGATCTATGTTCTAGTTGAGCAATAGCATTTGCAGCAGAATCATATTGCAGAGAAGATAGGGGGAGACATACCCATAGGGGGAGTCATTTTTCTTCCCATGATTCTAGGAGGAGAGATTTATCAGATGCAAAGATAAATACTTGAAAAAGAGACCTATACTTGGAGAAAGAGCACAGAGGCATAGTTCCACAGGGAGCGATGATCACAGGGGGAGCATGATCTATATATTTTTAGCATTACATCATAGTGATATCCCTTTTTCAAAAGGGGAGAGATTATTCAGAGAAATATCAAAGGAATCCAGGCATGGGGAGCAGCCCCAAGGAGAGAACTACCCTTTTCCATTGATGTCAAAGGGGGAGAGATTGTCACATTGATGTGATTGAGATGACTATTGATGTAGAGCAATGCCTTTTCTACATGCTGACATCAATGTTGGTATTTCCATCAATGCCAAATGGGGAGATTGTTGGATCATGTTGTCATTGATGCCAAAGGATTGATGTCAAAGGAACAATGTATTTTCATAGTATATTGATGTAGTGATTGATGGATCATGTATTGACCTTGATGTCAATGGATTGATTTCAAGAGGATTCATAGTCGTATGCATAGATAAATATGGATCAATGAGTTGTTGTTGGATTGGTATAAAGATGACTCATTACTGTCTTGTCATGGTTGTACAAATGGATGAACTCCAAAGTGGTCCCCATATGGTGAAATCCCTCACTGGAAGACGCTTTGCGGTGAACTCCAAAGGTCATGGTTGTACAAATGGATGAACTCCAAAGTGGTCCCCTTATGGTGAAATCCCTCACAGGAAGATGCTTTGCGGTGAACTCCAAAGTGGTCCCCTTATGGTGAAATCCCTCACAGGAAGACGCTTTGAGGTTGAGTTATCCTAGTAGTATGGTTAGAGAACTCGTGATTAATTGTGGAATAATCAGATGAATATCAATGAATTTGTTAGTGAAACTATCCTATATAGATAGTGTTTGTCAAGCCATTTCCGGTGGTATGTGGAACGTCACATAACTCCTCACGGTTTGAGAGTTATGGCCTTACGAAGTTGGAGGACCCTCATATGTTAGCTTGAAGCCCCAAAAGGTCAAAGAAGTCAAAGTGCTTGCAAAGAAGAGATTATTTAAATAATAAAGTGAAGTGACAAAGTCAAAGAGGATTATTTAAATAATAAAGTGAAGTGACAAAGTCAGAGGATTATTTAAATAATAAAGTGAAGTGACAAAATCAAAGAGGATTATTTAAATAATAAAGTAAAGTGACAAAGTCAAGGAGGATTATTTAAATAATAAAGTGACAAAGTCAAAGAGTATTATTTAAATATTAAAGTGAAGTGACAAAATCAAAGAGGATTATTTAAATAATAAAATGAAGTGATAAAGTCAAGGAAGATTATTTAAATAATAAAGTAAATGGAGAACTTTTTAATTATGGAAAGTGATTATAAGAAGGTTAACCCTAAAATGAGGAAAATGGGTTAAGTGGTCAAGTGGCTATAGGATACATGGACAAGTGACAAATTGGGCAAAGTTGGACATAGGTGATTATGTGGACAAAGTGGCCTATTAGATGCTTCTAAGGAAGCTACTTGGAGAGTATAAATAAGAAGCAAAGGTCTCTTGTGAAAATCATCTCCTGAGCATAGCAATGGGGATGAAGGAAGGCAGAGTGTGTACAGTTGGATGAAGTCATGGAGACTTGAGTGTGAGTTGATGCCAGGTTCTTGAAGTCTGAAGAAAGTTCCAGATATGCATTCCATGGGCTCAGATCTGCCATAGAAACTTTGGTATGGTTACATAGTTGTCTTGATGAATACTCTTTCTTATTGTATGGTGAATGCTTACGGCATTGTTGGTATGGCTGTTGTGATATGGCCATGTTGGTTGATTGATAGAGTGAGTAGCACTCTTATGGTTCAGTACTGATATGATTTTTATAGTATATTGGTTGCTTATACATGATTAAGTAGCATTCATATTATATGGTTGAAGAGCATGAGTAAGTTGTTGGAGAGCATAGATGTGTTGTGATTGGTTATGGTTCAGATTGGACAGTGAAAGACAGAAGTGGATGTGACCGAAGACTGCAGAGGATCTAATTTTTTCATGGAGAGAAAACCCTAATTGTTCAAAAGGAATACGCAGGTTGTAGTATAGACAAGTCGCGTACATACACGAGCTGTACTACTGGTAGGGCGCGTACATACGTGTGTTGCACTACTGACAAGTCACGTACCTGTTGACAGATTGGTATCTGTTGAGGATAGATTCCTCTTCTCAGTTGGTGTTGAGTTGTGTAAGTTGAGTCTTGCATTGTAGAGTTGGTGTTCTTGTGGAGTTGTAACTCTATTCAGTTGTTGTTGATAACCCAAGGATTGTAGTCTGTAATAAAAAGAAAATTGTACATACATATTGTGTTCCTTGTGGTGATGAATTATTGATGATATATGTTGTTGATATATGTTCACATACAACTGATTATAAATGACAGTAATGAGTGTTGAGTAATTGGTGATTCCTAGCTAATAAGTTTTGTGAAGGGAAGTTTGGAAAAGGGAGCCCTACATTGATTCCCCCCCCCCCTCTCTGTGTGGTCGGTGTGTCCAAAAAAAATGGCCCAGGGGTAATATGAAATCATCTAGATAAGGGATAATGGCTTAGGGGAAATGTGAAATTGTCTAAGAAATGGAAAATGACCTATGGGTAAAGAGAATATGACCCAATTATGAGATTAAATTGACCAGAGTGTAGGGGAATTTGACAAGGGGAGAGAAATACACTAACAACGCTTAAAACCAATTTAGAAACTCTCACTTTCTTTGCAACAGATCAAAAATGGGAGCCATTGATTGTCCATCTCCCAAATCACCCAATAGTGGAGGACATAGAGTTGTTCATATAGGTATTGGCCATCAAAATGCTACAATATTAAGGCAAATTTCCACACTACAAATATAATTGAGTTATAATATTAATAACTAACATAATAGCTATTAAAATACTTAGAGAAACCATTAAAATGCATAACTAACACATGAATACATAGATCATAATCTCTTAGAAATATAAGAGAAAATCAAGACACATTGGACACCATATTTACCCTAGAATATCAAATGGGAAAACTAGCTTCAAATGGGGATCGGTGCTATTATTTCAGTAATCTCTTGTTACAATGCAGTTGGTGCTCTTTGTGCATCCTAATCTTCTTGGCCAAAAAGACCCATTGGGAATGAAGGTGAAGGAATAAATAGAGAGAGATAGGGCGTAAGGGGGAGGATAACAACCATTCCCCTTCATTTCCCATTCCTCGACCTTCTCTCCTATTTTTATTTTTTATATCTTTTAATTAACCCATTTTCCCTTTTCACTCTCATTTTTGTCTTATTCAACTTTACATTTAGATTTCTTTACAATTTTTTCTTAACCTTCAGTACTTGTCGAATTGCATTGTAGGTATGGATTCTTACATCTATTTGTTAGTTCATATCCATTTCAGATTAGATGTGCCTACCATATCTCTTCTCTTCATAAACCATGTATGACTACCACATTCTCTTAGGTTATGTTATACCTCAATAATCATTCACTCAACAATCATTGCCTTCCAATATGCATTATTCCCCTTCTCATCATCTCAATGATGTCTCTACTTCGATGACATTCACCATTCACCACTCATTCTGAATTTTTTTAGTTCTTGTTCCATCAATACTCGATGCCTCTTACAAGCCATTCTTTTTCTTATCTCATTCTCATGCATTCACATTTATGTGGTGACCTCTAAGGTGATGTTATCATTGTTGGTGCAATTCTGCAAATAAAGTTAGAAAATTTTCAAACCTTGTGGTTGCTACAAGATTATAGACAAATGAGTTAGAAAATTAAAAACCCTATCTTTCAATGCACTTTTTTATTCTTGAATCTATGTTACTCCTATAGATGGAAGTAAACTGCAACAAAAAATAAAATACAAGAACAACAATTTGATCAAAGAATAAATGATCCATTACCTAAATGATAGACTTCATAATTTCATTGGTGGAGAGCTCTTGAAGGTGTTGATCTTCTGGTAGCCTCTTCTTGGGAAGGTTCTTTTATTTCCCCAAGTTTATAGATGTAGTTTCTCTCTTTTGGCTGCAAATGGTTGCAATAGTGTGTTCCTCAAGAAACAAGGGTTTTAGTGGTAAAGGGACAAACCTGGGGAAAAAATACACAATGAGGAAAAATGAGAACAAGAGGAATGAAAGAGTGATAATGAAATAGGGGGAGACCTCTTCTTATTTTATAGGAAAAATATGGAATCTCTCTCATATTTTTTTCTTTTTAAAATTAAAAATAGGAGAGAAAGTCATAAAATGGGTTTATGACATGATTAATTGGGATTAACTTTGGGGAAATGGTTCCTAAAGTTAATTAAAGGGGATATTATGTAAAAGTGGGTTTTTATGGATTTATGAGTGAAATTAACTTTAGGAAAAAGGTTCCTAAATTTAATTAAAGGGGATATGGTGTAAAAGTAATTTTACCCATACTATTGTTGGAGTATTTATGCACACCTATAATTTTGGTCTAGGTGGACCATTTTTATGTGATAACAAATGTGATCCGGATTTGTGCAGGAACACAATGAAATACATAAATACACATAAACGCAGAGATGCAGCAGAAATAAAACTTCATTTCATTAACAACAAATGACTAAAATATGCTTACAGACAGAATGGAAATAAAATAGCTAGGGCGTTGGTAGCTTATCTCTGAGAAGAGATGTGGCGGCTATTGGCCTTTGAACTCTGTGTTACAATGAGTCTTGAAGGATTATATATTATTGAGAAATAATGGAAAACCCTAAACATCCAAAAACCTAACCCTAGGAGATGAAACGCCAGAATATGGGCCCCGTCGGAGTAAATTGGTACATCAATTTCCCGAGGTCGTAACTTTGGCATACTATCTTTGTTTGATGCACATGATACATCGTTAGAAAGATCCATCTGAGGACTACACTGTTGATAGTGAATAACGAGTCTGGAATGGACTCATATTTGTCGGAGGTTTGATGCCAAAAAGACGTCGTTTAGGGCCTCAAAACGGCTTTGGAAGTTCAGGACCCAAAAAATTGCTAAAAATAGTAAATTGTGTTATAATTAAGGAAACTAAAAAACTGAAAGAAACAATGGTGTGGGTCCAAGTGGAATAGGCGGGTGGCCACCAATATCCACCTAGATCATTCCTCCACCCTTAGGAATCAATGGTCCCCATTGCATTGATTTCCTCCATGAGATGAGGAAATTTCTGTTGAACTTGGTCCCTGGTGAGCCACTTGCCTTGGTGAAGGAATTGGTCTGCCATGACAACTCGATATAGTTGGATCCTCTGTTGGTGAGTGTTCTTGATTTGTGTTTCCATAATCCGATCAGTTGTGGCTTCTTCCATGCAATATGGGTTTAACTCTATTGGTGTGAGTTGTGCTGCCATGTCGGATGTGTCCAATAGAGGTGGAAAGTAGGGACAAAGGCGGTCCACATTGAACACTAGGTGAAGACCAAAGAATGGTGGAATATTGAGCTCAAAGGAATTGTCCCCTACATCCTTGGTGATGGTGTATGGCCCATATCGGAGTGGGAAAATCTTGTGGTAGGGTCTAGCGAGGCGCTCCTTTTGAAAATGTAGCCACACTTTGTCGCCCACCTGGAAGTTGTGTGGCACCCGATGTTGATCATGTTGTTGCTTGTACTTAGAATTGGCTCTGTCCAAGATGTCATGAACCTGTTGGAGGATGTGTTTAATGTGCTCAATGAATTTTTTTTCCTTGTCATCCTCGGACTGTAAATGGTATGAATCTGCCTGAGTAGCCACAAATGGCATGGCTACGTCAATGGGACATAGTGGTTGGAATCCCAAGCCCACCTGAAAGGGGTTGTGTCTTATTGAGCTATGGAGAGCCCGGTTGTAGTTGTGTTGTACATAGGGGAGGCTCTCATCCCATGTGCGTGGATGCTTTGAGTTGTACATGCACAGAATGTGTATGATCATCCAGTTGGCAACCTCTGTCTAGCCATTAGTTTGCGTATGGAAAGTTGTGGACTTGGTGATCTTGGTGTCCAGCATCGACTAGAGGCTAGACCAAAATGTACTGCGGAACCTGTTGTCCCAATCTGAGATGATATACTGTGGGATCCCAAAGTGTACCCACACTTGTTCAAAGAATATTTTAGTAGTGGCTTTTGCTATGATATTCTTCTTGCAGGCCATCATAATGGACATCTTCGAGAATCTGTCGAAGACCACAAAACACAGTCATTTCCATGCTTAGTAGAAGGAAGGACCAACATGTAATCCATGGAGATGGATTCCCAAGGTCGACTAGGGGTAGGCGGCGGAGTATAGAGGCCTTGCTTCTTGATGGTTGGTTTGGAAATGGCACAAGCAGTGTAAGACTTGATGTACTTCTCGACATCATGTCGAAGTTTTGCCCAATATAAATACTTTTGCAGTACTGCCACGGTTTTCTCGACCCTGAAATGCCCAGTGACCCGACTGTAGTGCGCCTCCCAAATCATCTTGGCACGCTCGTTTAAAGGAACACAAAGGTGTCCCAAGTGACATAGCAGGGCATATGGAGGTGAAAATTAGGAACTTGCTTACCCTCCAAGAGCGTATTGTATGTGTGGCCGAATTCTGGATCACTTTTGTAGAGAAGCGGCCAATTGAAAGTCTCGTGCCCATAAGAGTTGAGCACCATGGTTAGTGCCATGATAGGTGATCGGATGAGGCAGTCTGCAACATTATCGATGCTTCCTTTCTTGTATTTAATTTTCAAATGAAATTGTCGCATGTCTGTGGACCACTTTTGATGGCAATCATTCTTCAACTTCCCTTGTGTCTGTATGAACTGCAAGGGTCGGTGGTCTGTGTGGATGATTGTTTCCTTTCCCAAAATGTAATTCTTCCATTGTCGGCAAGCCTGCATAATGGAATACATCTCTTTGTCATAAGTGGGATACTTTCAGACTATGTCGAAAAGTGTCTCACTATGATATGCCACTGGATGCCCCTATTGAGTAAGGACTGCCCCAATAGCATAGTCAGAGGCATCTATCTCGATCTCAAATGGTTGTTGCAAGTCTAGTAATGTGAGCCCTTGTGTAGAGCAGAGGTGATGATTCAACTCTTCGAATGCCTTATGTTGAGATTCAGACCAAAATAATTTTTTCTTTCGCTCCTCCCTTGGTGACTTGACTCAAGGGCCAAGTCATATGAGAGAATCCCAACACAAACCTGCGGTAGAAATTGCCAAGACCCAAAAAGTTGCAGAGCTCTGTTAGGGTGGTTGGGGTTGGCCAATCCCAAATGACTTGGATCTTGGATGGATTCACATGCACCCCTCGCTCATCAATAATGTATCCCAAATACTGGACATGGGTCATGCCAAAAGTTCACTTCTCCAAATTGGCACACAACTTGTGTTTCTGCAGTGATTGGAGGACCTGTCAGATGTGGTGGAGGTGCTCTTCCCAAGTCTGGTTGAAGATCAGAATGTCATCCAAGTACACCACTACAAATGTGTTGGTGAATGGTCACAATATGTCATCTATTAGCCTCATGAAGGTTGCACGGACATTCGTCAACCCGAAAGGCATGACCAGCCATTCAAAAAGGCCCTCCTTGGATTTGAAGGAAGTCTTCCACACATCAGAGGGTTCGATTGGTACCCAGTGATACCCAGACTTCAAGTCGATCTTGCTGAAATATTTCTCCCCCTTGAGTTGGTCCAGAAGGTCATCAATCTGTGGGATTGGGTACCTATTCCAGACAGTGATCTTGTTCAGCGCCCGATAGTTAATGCAAAGTCTCCAAGTCCCATCCTTCTTCTGCACCACCATGATTGGGCTCCCACAGTGTGATGAACTCAGTCGGATGTGATGTTTCTGCAACAGCTCATGAATCTACCTCTTGATTTCGTCATTCTCCATAACAGAGCGTCGATATATTGGTCTATTGGGTAGCGGCACACCTGCGGTCAGATCGATGGGGTGCTTGACCTGGCAGTGTAGAGGCACCCCTACGAGGGAGGTGAAGATGTGATCGTAATCCTCCACAACCTTATCCATATGTTGTTGTCATGCAGAGGGGACCTGTCTGGAGGTCATGGCCATAGTATTCTTCTTGCCCTGAGGGTGGATCATCAGGAAAACAAATTTCCTGGTTTTGGCAATGAGCTTGTTGCATTGTTTTACAGTAACCAAAGAGATGGTTGTAGGTGGTGCTATTTCCGGTATCCTATACAGCTTATTTCCCAAAGTAATAATAACAGCATGAGGCCTGGACTCATACACAGCATGTCACTTCCACAAGTATGGTTGGCCTAATAATACATCAAAATCATCAAGAGGAAAAATGTCACATAATACCTCATCCATGAAGGGCTTGATGGTGTAGGGAAGGTGAAATTGTTGGCTGACGCAGAGAGCTCGTCCTTGGTGCAGCCACCCGATGGTGTATGGTTGTGGGTGTGTTGTGTTCGGCAAGCCCAGTCATTTCATGACCTCTAATGAGATGAGGTTCTTCTAGCTCCCGTTGTCGACAATGAACTGCAACAAGGAACCCTTTACCCACATCTAGGAATGGAAGAGTCGCTCTGCCTCCTCTGGATCTTCTGGTTCCTTCTTCTGGATCTTCATGGTGGAAATGGTGGCGTTGGGCTCTGCATCGATAATCTTCTTCCCCCTGTCATTCCCCTTGTTGGGTTCTGATTCAGAGTTGGAGCCTACATCCGATTTAGAATCCTTCAACTCAGCTACCAGTGACTGCTTGGCCCGACACTCACTTGTGTTGTGAGTGGATCTCTTATGGAACTCACACTACTTCCCCGTGTCCTTTTTTGGCTTCATGGTGTTGTTCTTTGATTGCGGCTTTGGCAAGTTATCATGGGCCACCCCGCCTGGCTTGGTCCTTTGTTTGGTGGTTTGGGGGTACCTTTCCCTTGTTTTTGATTTGCAGACCCAAAGTCTCGCTTCTTCTATTTGAACTTCTACTCAATCTTGACACCATATCGGTATGTCACACCAAGCGAGGATATGTTGAGGAACTCCATTTCCTCCTGAATGTATCTATGCAGACAACTGTGCTACTTTAACACCAAATGTTTTTCTGAATCTTTGATACCCAACTTTGTGCGTAGGGTATGAAATAGATTCGTCAGCTCATGCACATATTGGTCCCTTTGTTGCCGCAGCGTAGTCCATTGTATGTATTTTTCCTCATAGCTCCCCACGGGATAATATTGTTCCTTGATGGCATCTAGGAAAGAATTCCAAGTGGGTTTGATCGAGAACAGAGAGGGTTCCCCCTCGCTCTGTTGCTCCCAGTAGGTTTTCCACCAGTCCTTGACATGGGGGGCAGCTTTAAGGAGTGCAAAAATAATCCTTTCTTGGTCGAAAAAGTCATGAACCGAGAAATATCCTTCTAACAAATTCAACCATATATCTATGACATATGCATCTATTTTTCCCTCAAATATGGAAATGTGAAATTTTACTTGTACCTTAAAAGGAGTGGCACCTCCAAAGTGGTTGCTGGATGTAGATGCGCTGTCAGTGGGAAGTCGTTGAAGGATCTGGGCAAAGTTGTCCACCATCGCATTCCTTTGTTTCTTGAGGTCCTCCTCGAGCAATAATTTGATAGGATCTCCTACTCAATCATCTTTCTTTTCTTCCCCCATGGGTGTTCGTTGGGGTTTGCGAGGTTGATCTTGCAATGGTTCAACCAGATTGAGCCCTAACTCCTTATACCCTGACCTCGTTGGGGACATGCAAAGAAGGATCGAGAAAGAGCAGACTGCTCTGATACCACTGATCTGGATTTATGCAGGAACACAATGAAATACAGAAATACACATAAACGTAAAGATGCAGCGAAAATAAAACTTCATTTCATTAACAACAAATGACTTAAATATGCTTACAGACATAATGGAAATAAAATAGCTAGGGTGTTGGTAGCTTATATCTGAGAAGATATGTGGCGGCTACTGGCCTATGAAATTTTTGTTACAAGGAGGCTCGAAGGCCTATATATTATTGAGAAACAATGGAAAACCCTAAACATCCAAAAACCTAACCCTAGGAGATGAAACACCAGAATATGGGCCCCATTGGGGTAAATTGGTACATCAATTTCCCGAGGTTGTAACTTTGGCATACTATCTATGTTTGGCGCACATGATACATCATTAGAAAGATCTATCTGAGGACTACATTGCTGACATTGAATAACGAGTCCAGAACGAACTCATATTTTTTGAAGGTTTGATGCCAAAAAAACATTGTTTAAGGCCTCAAAACAGCTTCGGAAGTTCAGGACCCGAAAAACTGCTAAAAATAGTAAATTGTGCTACAATTAAGGAAACTGAAAAACTGAAAGAAACAATGGTGTGGGTCCAAGTGGAATAGGTGGGTGGCCACCAATATCCACCTGGATCAAAATCCCCCCTAATGTATGAGGTTAGGAGCACATCGTATGACGGAAATACATTACAGTTTTCTTTTACTGAGGGATGTAACAGCTGAGGAGAGAGAAATTTTCCATGGGAAATTGAATTGCCCATAGAAGAGGTCAAAGAAGACCACCTATCAAAAATAGGGTCACAAGGTGTTAAGTTACATGATCTTAATATGGATGAGGTAGGCATACCCATACTCGTCAAGATAACTTATGATAATGGTTACAATGGTGTGAATGTCATGAAGGGGATGAACTAGTGAGACAACATGAGGTCTCAAGTAAATTATGATGTTGGAAAAATTGGTCCAATGTACAATAAAATGACATAATAAGTTTCATATACATATGCTTGGGTTAAAGGATCGGGTTTACATCACAATTGTTGTTGATTTGAGTACATAAGAACTGATGTCCCCACCCTAAAGGGAGGGGGGTAGAAACAACCTAAGAAGCCTTGTTGAATGGGAATGGGGCACCAAAGATTTTTCATGAGATGAATGAAGGAGAGCTCAAACTAAGGGCTCTGAGAATGGCATAACCAATCCAATCAAATCTGATGAACTGCATCTAAGGCTATATCATAGATGTATGTATGAATCTCAATGGTGTGATGATGAGATGGAGTTGAGAATGTGAGATCCTACCAAGACTAAGAGCAATTATGACACTCTTATCTTGGTCCAAGTTAACCCATCGAGGTGGTGGATCAATACCAGGGTACATAGGACTAACCACTAGAATGAAGGTGTTGATGTCAATAGGGGTAAGTCCACTGACTCCTAAGAAGGAAAAGGTGTCCTTAGGCCAGGTATCCAAAGTACAATAGGTGCAGTCATATCTCTTGAAGTAATTGATAATGTTGGAACATGCAAAAGACTATGTAAAGGGAAACCCCCTCCTTAGGTCTAATGCATCTCACACGTGTCTAAGAAATGGGTACAATCAATCCAATGGTGAAGATGAATCCAAGGTACACAATCCTCTAATCCAAACCCCTAGAATACAGGTGTTGAATTCGATAGGGGAAGGCTTGTCGGAACCAAGGAAATGATGGATCTTTGGAACCAACACAAGGTAGAAAGTATGATGTGACTGAGAGAGACTAGAACCAAATATGGATGGGAAGGCAATGAGAAGTAGACTCAATACTTCCCTTTTTAAAATTATAAATCCAGGGCTGATCTAAAAGTGACTAAAAACATTTCATGAGGAATGGTTGATTACTGGGTACAAGAATTTCCAAAGACGTATCAGTGGGACCATGAGAAAAATTGGAGATCAAATTTGGGAAATATGTGATGGGTACAACTCACAAAGGTTATTACAAACTATAACATAACATAATGTGGAACTGAACAGACTCCATGGGACATAAAGGTGATTTATTTGAAATGCTTTGAACAAGGGAAACATAGGGATTTTTCCAAAAGATGAATTGAGGACTGTGAAAGCACAAGGTCCTCTTGGTATTACCAAGGGAGGTGCCAAGAGGAAAAKTTTGTAATACCTGAAAGGAGGATACAATAGATCAAACCAATGTGTTGAAAGACACAACKTCCAATTAGAATCCCATGGGGGAAACCAAATGGGGATATGTAGGGGTAATGAAGAGATTAATGTCCCCAAAAAACAACCAAATGGCACTAATGAAAATGTGAAAACTACAAATGGGGGTAATCAAAGGTAGGGGAATTATTGGGAATCTCCTCTAGGGTGGATGAACGGAGGCATAAAAACAAAGGATCATCATTGTATGGATGAACCAGAGGAATTGCAATAGGTTAAATCCAACAAATACCAACCATCAATGGGGGAGTCTAGAGATTATGGATGTCAACGTAATGAGAATAAACACATGTGGCCCAACTCTGTATGGAGACTAACTGGACTCCCAATCCCTAAGGGGATTCAACAGCATGGGAACCAAAAGGCAACAAGGGTCACCATTCTAGGGAACCCATGTGAGGAAGGCTCTATCACTGAGTATATAACAAGTACACAATATGGAGGGGTTGACCCATCTACCCAAGTGACGGGGGTCCTACAGGAAATTTTCGAGAGAGATAGGAAAATGCAATGAACATAAGGGAGTCAAAATATGCTAAATCCTAAGGAAATTAAGACCTCGAGGAGACCCATAACCATGAATAAGAGTGGTTATCCATGGGGAATCCATGTTTAGAAGTCAAAAACTACACAAATATGATGGTGCTTAAGTAATCTAGACCATTGCATAAGAACTCAATTTGAAAAATATGAGCTTTGACCCTTCTTCGAAAAATTGCTTCTATATGAAGTGCAAAATCTCAAAAATTCAAGTATACTCTTTTGAATAGCTTAGAAAGACAAATATGATGATCCAAACAATGTGTTGATTAGATTCTGTGTGAGCCATAGCAGCAAAAAGAATACAAGGTTTTTTCTATAAGAATGGTTTCCCTCCATTTTTACAACTCATTGTTACTTGTGGAGGAGACTGAGCTTGGAGAGGAGGAGGCCTTAGATCTTGTTGAGCTCACTATGAAGAAATTGACCATCAGAAATCAAATTTGTGACTATCAGGTTGGTGGCCTAGCTATGCTTTTCAATTTTTGTGGATTAGTTTTTTAGATTAGAACCCAATTTTTTTTATGGGAACCCTGGAAAAATTTGTACATCCAATGCACATACTAGGGTCAATATTTGTGTTGACCAATGTAGATATTGGCCCTAGTATCATCATTTTCCAATACATGAATAGGGGAGGATTCATGCATGGGAAAAAAGTGAGTATTGGATCCCAAATTTTCCAAGGAGGCCTCTAGTTGAGGGAGAAGTGTGGGAGTGAGTTAGATGGTCGTTTTTGTGATGATATGACCTGATAAAATGTGGTTTTGTGAAAGTGTGGAATAATTCAAAGTTCTCTGGAGAGAATGGGAGTTTGAGGAGATCCACTCACAGGTCCAGGGGGACTAGGTTGTGAGAGGGGCACTAGCTCGCTATGGGTTGCTCAAATACTTTGAGAATTTATTCATTTGAGTAGGCGAGGGGATCCTCTCACATATAGTGAGTTACTAGGACCCAAAGGTGGAGGATTTTATAGTCAAGGTGTAGTGGCTTGACATTACCTTATAGGACATATAATTTGTGTTGAACTTAGAATTATACTAAGAGGGGGGGTGAATCAGTATAAGATACTTTTTAATTTATTTAACCATTCAGAAATCATTCATTAGTTGAGAAAAAATAATCACATATAAAATCAAATCACAATGCATAGAGTTTAACATGGAAACCCTATCGGGAAAAAACCAGAAAACTTATCTTTATAATTTTTTGTAGGCACTGACCTACTTGAGACACCAATCTCCTTAACTGAGCACCAACTCAGAAACATGTAGGCACCAACCTACTAGAGACACCAATCTCCTCAACTGAGCACCAACTCAACAAGATGTAGGCACCAACCTACTAGAGACACCAATCTCCTCAACTGAGCACTAACTCACTAAGATATGTCTAGACACCAATCCAAGATCTTCATACACATAGTACTTATGACTTCACCTGCATGCTTCATTCCACAGAAAATTCTTCAAACCCTAGCAAGCCTCATGGCATCATTCCCAGAATGTAATCATTGACGGCAACATCACAACCTCAAAACAATACACACAACAACATCACAGACCTTTATTTCTTCATAATGGACCTTGAGAACAAGAAATACCTCAATAAAATCCTTTAGACTTCCCTTGCACACCATCAAGATGCCCCAACACCTTTAGTGCGCCTCAGATCACTTCTACGCACCTCAAACTTGATCTATTGCTTGATTGCTCTCCAAGTGTGAAAATATATCATGTGTTTATCGTAATTGTATCCCCACTTTCATGGCTGACCTATAAAGATTGGTTGAGTTGACCTCAGTTTTTTGCCTCGGTTGTCGGATGAAAAATATCATATCTTCTCATTCCTAGGGAGTTAGAGGGAATTCCATAGACTGTTGGAAATGTCTTGAAATAAGATTTCCAACCATATAACTTGTGCTCCTATTTGAGCTAGGTGTGTAGGGTAAAAATTCCTTCAAAGAGAGGGTATCCAAACTGACCAAATATGATACCTTCAACAATCTCCATCTTGCAATATTTCTTTTGGACATATGTAGGCTTGTAATGTTTATCTTGGATATATTGTAGGCTCCTTCTATCTTTGACATCAATGACGACAATATTTCCAACAATTTCCACTTTGTCATTGATGGAAACCCTTAGTCAACTCTGTAATACTCCCCATGTCTGCAAGTCTCCTTGTGTCTGCAACTTCTCCCTCTGAATGAAACTTATCCCCCTTTGACATCAATGGAAAAGGGTTTCTCCCCCTAAGCTTGTTTTTCCCTTCATGAACTTCAATGTGCAATTTAAAAGTATATCTCTAATCGATCCTTATCCAAGTTGTATCTGCTACAAGTATCCAACATTGATCCTTATATTTGACTGTTTTTATTGATCAAACCTTCCACTCCAAATTCGTGACATTGATCTTCTGAACGGGGTGAAGCTTTAGTATTGACTTTATTTGAATATGTTTATGCCTCCTCATTCCTTTTTGACAAGGACTAATTAGATGATTTTTCTTGTTTAAAAGAGTATTGTAAACTTGAATTTCCATTTTCACAAAGAAATCTCCCAGCCTTACCTTTTCTAAAAATGGGGTGTACATGTCTCAAGTGAGAATTAAAACAATGAATCTCCCTACCATATTCATCTAGTTTATCACATCCTTTCTCATAAAAAAATATTTCATCTTTCTCTGTTTCTTGCTTTTGCTTCCTTTTCCAAACCTTTGAGTATTCTTCTCTATTCTTGGTAAGAACATTTTCTTCCTTGTTTTATTTAGGAGGTCCGACTATACTGCTTCTACAATAACGTGTTATGTGCCCATAGCTATTTCACTTATAACATTCAATATTGTAATCAAGTAGGGGAGAAAATGAATTGTAGTTTATGTGAGAAAACCCATGAGAACTTATGGTTTTGTTGCTCACATAATCATCCTTTCAGGTCTTATAAGAATTTCTATTTCTATCTCTCACATCATCACTTCTTTCATAATCTCTACAATCTATTGCATTACGACCAAATTATTGCAAGAAAAACAATAGCCAAGAAAGAGATTTTGGTATCGGTTTGTGAAAGGCCTTCTTGGTGTAACAACTATTTTGAACTCATTCTTGTTATTCTTGTGAGAAGACTCAAGTTTTTGTTGGTCATCATTGCCTTTCCTACTGTTGTTTTCATTGTTGATGGAGCCTTTGAGAATATTGGCGTAGCTTTTAGACTTTTCCTACTGTTGTTTTCATTTTCCTTTTCTGATGGATTTGTGACTTTAATGCTTGCATCTCCCTCGGGGGTCTTTTATTTTTTTTTGTAGCCAAGACATGTCTTGATGAATGGTGAACTTTTGCAACTGAGAATATTATCTAAGATTCCAGTACTCTTTCCAAATTTCAAGCTTCTTTTTCTTAAGCTTCTCTATTTTTTCTAGGGCACTGACGAGATTTCCTTCAAGATCTTCTTCTTCTTAATCTGTTTTTTCTTTCTGATTATCTTCATTTTCCTCATCAAAAAGCTTTGTTTCCATGGTTTTGGAGAGAGATTCTTCTTCATCGTCACTATCTTCCCTTTGTGCATATGCACACTTAGTAGCAAAATGTCCTTTTCTACCACACTTAAAGCATTTGAAGGGTAGCTTACCTTTGTATTTTTGGGGTCCTCCTTTTAGATTCCTCACAAATTGTGTCTCTTATGTCCTTGATTCACGGTTGGAACAATCATCAAATCTCTCTTCACTGGATCTCTCTTCATAATTTTTTTGGAACTTGTCCCAAATATGTTTAGATCTTGTACACTTCATTACCTTGACAATCTCATAATTTAGTGGCCCACTCAAGATGACCTCTATTGATTTTTCATTGTTTTCACTTGTCTCCTCCCCAGCTTTACCCATATAACTTATTGTGATTGATTCCCAAATACCAAACCCAAGGGCCTGCAAATATATCCTCATTCTTATACTCCTTGTTGCATAGTTTTTTCCATCGAACAAAGGGCTCTATTTGTAGGGAGACCTTCCTTACAATCCATATGTGCTCAAGATCTGCCTTCCAGTGGTTAAACCATTTCTAAATGAACCTTCTCTGATCCAAATTGTTGAATTTATGCTTATACTGAGAGGGTGGGGTAGATCATTATAAGATCATTTTTACTTTATTTAACCATTCATCAATCATTCATTTGTTGAGAAACAATAATCACACATAAACTCAAATCACAATGCACAGATTTTAACATGGAAACCCAATCAAGAGAAAACCATAAAAATTATCTTTATAAATGTTTATAGGCACCAACCTACTGTTACAAACATTGTAGGCATCAACCTACTGGAGACACCAATCTCCTTAACTGAGCACCAACTCAACAGCATGTAGGCACCAACCTACTGGAGACACTAATATCCTCAACTGAGCACTAAATCAACAAGATGTAGGCACCAACCTACTAGAGACACCAATCTCCTCATCTGAGCACCAACTCACTAAAACATGTGTAGAAACCAATACAAGATATTCATACATAGAGTACTTCTAACTTCACCTACATGCTTCATTCCATAGACAATCCTTCAAACCCTAGCAATCCTCATAACATCATTCCCATAATGTAATCATTGACAACAACATACACTGATGACAACATCCACCAATGACAACATCCACTAACGATAACATCAAAACCTCAAAATAGTGCACATGGCAGCATCACAGACCTTCAGTCCTTTATAGTGCACCTTGAGAACAAGAAAGACCTCAAGAAAATCCCTTAGACTTATCTTGCACACTAGAAAGACACCCCAACACCTTTAGTGCACCTTAGATCACTTTTGCACACCTCAAACTTTATATCTTGCTTGGTTTCTCTCCAAATGTGAAAATATATACTATATTTATAGTAATTTTATCCCCACTTTCAGGGACGACCTGTAAAGACTAGTTGAGTCGACATCAATTTTCTGGCTAGGTTATCCAACGGAAAAAATCATATCTCTTCATTCCTAGGGAGTTATAGGGAATGCCATATATTGTTGGAAAGGTATCAGAATAATATTTCCAACAATATAAATTATGCTCCCATTTCAGCTATGTATGTAGGGTAAAAATTCCTTCAAAGATAGGGTATCCAAACAGACCAAAAAAATATTTTCAACAATATCCATCTTGCAATCTTTATTTTGGACATTTGTAGGCTTGTAATTTTTATGTTGTACATATTGTAGGCTCCCCTTGTCTTTAACATCAATGATAACAATATTTCAAAAAACTTTTGATAGGGTTTCCATCGTTTCATGTGGTTGTAGAGACACAATAACTATTGCCTCGTGGGAGGTGGCTGGAGGAGTTCCTTAGTTGGAACTATGTCCTTAGAGTTAGGGTTCAAGACTCCATGATCCATGATCCATGATGGAGTTAGGGAGTCCCTCATTACATAAAGTATCTAGTGGACAGATGATGTTGGTTGAGAGGGTGCAGACTAGGACCCACTTTGGGTGGGCCCAAATGTCACCGATGACACTAAAGTGCCAACAATCCTCTTGTAGGAGGGCATCAGGGGGGGACTATTTATTTGGTACAGTATTGTGTACCTTATTTTTTTAGATGATTTTGAAACTTTTCCCCCACATTTGCATATGTGATGGGAGGCCACAGTAGCCCTAGATGTAGTGGTGTGGCCAGTTACTGAGGAGGGAAGGGGGTGGTGGGCTCAGAAATGTTTTCTGGGTAGACTTATTTTCCCATCGAAGCTAGATATCTATGGTGATTGAGGATTACCCTTACTCATATATCAACTATCAAGGGGAGTCAGAGTTACCCTTGCTATCTAGTCTGACCTAGGGTCCCAATGTTAATTAACATCATGTGTATTTTTTATATATGTTTATTAATTTTATTGTGATGTTTAAATATATGGTACTAACAATATGTTTGTATGAAAATTGCATATATTTCACTATTGAGGTCAGTGGGGCAGGCGACATGTAGGAGGATTTATTCTTTTGTTAATCCAGGACCATCAAGGTCTGAGAGGGTGGAACAGTAGAGAGATAAATGGAAGATATTTGAAATAGGTTGGACAAACTATTAATCGGGTGTCAAAGCAGAGGTGGAACACACTTGATGACCATCATGTTGTACCTTACGTAAGGGCACCACCTGAGTGGCATTGTATTCTACATAGGGAAAGGACAGTGGGTTAGGTGGTTCGAGATATTTTTTCGGCATACATGGTGCCACTTGCATGAGATGTATGTCGGATGTATGTAGAATAGTGGACTCAAACTTATACAAAACTTTGTGATGTTTTGTACTTTATATTATGATGGATATATATACATGATATGTTATGTATGCAGTTGCTTGATTATGTATAGATGTGTGTGCATGATAGATTATATGGATGCATATTTTTATCTTCTCACATATGCATGTGCTAAATGGAAATCTAGAATGTTGTTTGCAATGGTATCTTCAAAGCTATTTTGTCTTCTGGGAATATGATTAAATGAAATCAATTCAAATGATCACACTAAATGTTTAACTTGTAGATATTTTCTGAAGAGGTTGGGGTTACACACATGATAAACATTTTTTAATTGCATGGTGAGGAACTAGGAATCGAGACAAGCATGGAGGTGATAGATGCAATGGTCAAGGGAATCAGCTAATAAACCAATCACAACTTCATATTTGGCCTAGTTATCGGTGGCAGATCAAATGCAAACACCATTGAAGTGGACAAGGGTGTGTGTAGGGGTAAACAAGGCCCAAGTTGGTGAGGCTAGATTCCTACAGTGTCGGTTCACACCATCGGCATAACCAAGGTAGCAGTTGGATTAAGGGACCATTTGAAAGACACAAGAAGAGAACAGATGAGATGCGGGATTTACAAAAAGGGATGCAAAAAGACTATATAATATATGTATATTATGCATGGGTACTATAGAAGGATTATCACGTGTAAAATTTCTTAAGGTAGAGTGCATTATGAGAGTTAGGGAGAAGCTCCCCTTTAGGACCCTTGAGGAGGTATGCCCCCTTACCTAGACACTGTTTAAAAATGTAAGGGCCCCTCCATAATGGTTTGAATTTTCCCCGACCCAAGATGTTATGGGTTTGGTCATATACTAAGACTAGATCACCTTCATGAAAGACATGAGGGTGGAGATTTCAGTCATATTGGGATTTGGTGTGTTTCTCAGTTACTTTGATGGTTTGTAGGGAAACTCAGTGGTCTTCATTGGCATGCTCCAACATTACCAATATTTTTTCTAAGGGAGCAGTGTCGGGGAGAATTTCAATAGCCATATGAAGGGAGGGGATTTGACATTCAAAAGGAAAAACTGCATCCACGCCATGGACGACATGTAAGTAGCAATTTTTGTAGAATTCTTATAGGCCCATAAGGTGGGGAAGAGAATATGGTGCCAATTGGTTTTGTGTTTGTCAATTGTTCGCTAAATCATGGTTTTGAGGATTTTGTTAACAAACTTGACTTGGCCATTCCCCTATAAATAATAGGAATAATAACATTGGTGCTCGAAACCCAACATGGTTGCAAACTCATTCCATATTTGGTCTTCAAAGTGTCATCCATGGTCAAAGACCAATATCTTTGGGACACCAAATTGGGCAATCACATGGTTAAAGAATAATTGGGCTATAGTAGTCAAAATGATGTTGAACATTGGCATGGCTTCATCCCATTTCGTGAAATATTCAACAACCACAATGATGTATTTATGGCCATCAAAATAAGGTGGGTTAAACTCCATGAAGTCAATGTACCATTTGAAAAATGGACCAGCAATGATAACAAGGTGCAACAAGGCTTGTGGGGTCCATGCCTTAGGTGGAAAAAGTTGACAGATAGTACAACACTTAACTTTCTAAACACAATTAGTGAATAATGTAGTTCAGAAATAGCCTATACGCATGACGTTTTGGGCAATGGCCATCCCTGAAAGGTGACTGCCATAAGCACCATTGTGATAGTATTTTAGGCATTGCTCCACTTTGTCATGTGTAAGACAATGATGCAATAAGGTACCAGTTCCATGTTGATAGAAATCTTCTCCAATGAGGAGGTAGTAGGGGGCTTAGTGGCATATGTGTCATCGATCATCACAATTCAAATGGGGAGAAAACTTATGGGTTTACAAGTAAGTGATAATGTTTCCATACCAAGGATCATCGATGGATATGGTGAAAAAATGTTCATCTAGATCATTCAAGGGAAAGTCCTACACACCAGTTGGGAATTTAGAAATGAACTCAGTGAGGGATAAAGGTTTATTAATTTTAAAGGTCACAAAATCTAATTCAAAATCCTAAAGGATAATGATCCATCGAGCATACTTCCCATTGCTGACCCGCCTGCTCAGTAGGAAGAACATGTGATTAGAGTTGGTGATAAATTTGGTTTTGTGCATCAAGATGTAATGACATATTTTATGAACAAAGAAGACAATAACCTAGGCCAACTTCTCTTCATGCGAGTAGGACAAGGAGGGCCCGAAGAGGTTCTTACTCACATAGTAAATGATGTGCTCACATCCATCGAACCCATCTTGAACTAAGACTCTGTAAATAACAAAATTTGAAGCGGAAATCTAAAGGAAGAAATATTTTTTCAAAGTCTGGGGAACTAATCAAGGGTGTTAAGGCACGTGTCATTTTGAGCACATCAAACAATTGTTGAGCTTCATCATCCCATACAAATTGGATATTAAAATGTGATAAGAACAAGAACCCATTGGCATTGGTGGTGTAATCTGAAATGAACCGACGTAGGAAGTTGGATTTCCCATGTAGGCTCTATAATTGGTGTAGATTGTGAGGGGGAGGAAGTTCAAAAATGGACTAAACCTTAAGGGGATCAACAGTGATGTCTACTTTGGTGACGATGAATCCCAAAATCTGACCCACGGGAACACATAAGACACATTTGAGGGAATTCAAATGTATGTTGTATTTGCAACATCTAAGGAAGATAGTTTAGAACTCTTCCAAGTGATGCACCCTCTGCTTTGAACAACAATGAGATCATCAAGATAGGCTAGAATAAGGTGATACAAGTCATGAAAGCAGTAGAACATGCCATGTTGGAAGGTGGCTCTAGTATTCTTTAACCAAAATGGAATCACTTTGTATGTGAAGGTGCCCCATGGAGTAGTGAAGGTTGTCTTGAATTGGTATTATGGATTAATACAAAGTTGGTTATAGCCTGAGAATCCATCCATAAAGATAAGACCTCATGGCCTTCACATTCGTTCATAACCTAATCAATGAATGGTGTTGGGTATTTGCTTTTGGAACATTATTTGTTCAGATCACAGAAATCGATGTAGATATAGATGGTGCCTTGTTTCTTCATGACTAGGACTAGGTTAGAGACCCATCAAGTGTACGCAATGGGATAAATGAAGCTCACCTTTTTCAATTTATCAATTTCATCCTTGATTGTGGGTGCCTTGTTAGGGTGTATCGGTATTTTCTTCTCGTGAATAGGAGTGGAATCCGACCATGTATCAATGTGATGTTCAACAATGGTTAGGTCAAGTCCAGGCATCTTGGAATAGGACCAAGCAAAGATATCTTAGAAATCTTGGAAGAGGGATTTGTAGGCAACAACTTTTGAATCTGAGGAACAAATTTCCCCCAACATGATATTTTCTTTGACACCAGGGGTATTAGAGATGTTAACCTTGATGGTAGTTTAAATATTGGACACATTCTCTTAGTCAAATGCATCATGGGTCAATATTGGATTCTTGAAACAATTAAATTGACCCTGAGGGATAAAGTCTTTTGATTCAACAACATACAAGTTGGTGTGATGAGGTTGCTAAGGTAAGTAATAGGAACGATGATGCATATCATTCCAAGGGTAATTGTTTGTAGTGAAGGAATCGATGATGTATTTATCATAATGAAAGACTCGGATGTGAGAACCAACCCAATCATGGGAAGTGGAAGGGGATGGGGATATGAATCCATTTTTCAATTCCATGGGAATGATAAATGTGGTTCACATATGTTACATCCATGGAGGTAGATAAAACACTAGTGGATGAGGGGTCCACTGATGTTGAGACTGGAGGTACATGGGACATGTTGGGGATGCTATGATATACACTTGTAGAGAAAGTAATGTTCTTGGATAGCTTCGATCCCATGGAAGTTGATTAAGTAGAGAGTTTTCCTGGTATTCTCACTGATTTGCACTTCAGGGGGGGAAATCTCAATTATCAGTTGATGATTGGCTTGGGAAGACTAATCATGTTTGATAACAGGGTCCTCTACCATCAAGGTTGGATTTTTTTGGCAAACAGGAACATAATACAACTGGCGAAGGATCTCAAGAGAATATAGATGCTTAGGTATTTGAGGAGAGTGACAAGAATAATGGTCATAGGTATCACACAAAGTACATGGATGACTTATGTGAAAATACTAAACATTCTTAGTCAATGACTCTGGAGGGGATTCTGTAACAGGTATGAAGGGATCATGTTCTAAATCATTCGCATTGAAAATATATTTAAGTTTAGGGAGCCTAAGCCAATTGAAGGTAGTGTGGCCAGAGATATTTCATATGGAACATGGGGGTATGGACCTAGATGCAATGTTATAGGCAGCCATGGATTGTTCATGAGTCTTAGTGCCCCTTTTTTTTGTCTTTTTCCCCTTTATCAACTCCTTTCCCAATCTGTTTTGGTTGAGGTGTGTCTTGCACAGCTTCCTTAGGGGATATAGGGATCATGGATATTAGTTGCATAAGATTCAAGGCCAAATATGGAGTTGGAAAATAGGGTGGGAGAGGAGTCGAAGGGGGTTCCAAATACCAAACTGAAATCCATAAGGTGAGTTTAAGAAAATTCAATGTGGTCATGACTAGGGTACTCATTATTCTTAAAGGTGGAAATAAGAAAGATGCCTAACCAAAGGGGTAATGTGGATGTTGATGTGCTTCTGGTGGTCACATTTAAGATGATATATTTGAGGGTCCAATCGATGGTTGCGGACATGGGCCCATTGGTCTATGACTAGATGACATCATACAAACATTAGATAAGCTAGAAGGATAATCATAGGTGGAGGTCCATAATATGCACCAAGTTATGTCGAGTATTTGTAGACTTTGGGGATGATGTATGGGACTGTTTGGTTTCCATCCAAAGAGGAGACCACATGGTCATGATGAATTTGTGTTTGAGGTTCATGGTAGGTCATATGATCAACGGTAAAGTTTTTCCCATTAAATGGGGGGAATCATCTTAGGAAATACCAAGGAATACATTTCCTTCATGGAATACATGAAGCTTCAACCTAGAAGGATGTTGTAGTCCAATAAGGCATCAATAAATTCAATGTCAATGCATACTTCTTTGCCTCCTAACTAGACATGAAAGTTAAGATAAATCCCTTTATGTTGAGTGGGTTTTCCATCATACACACGAAGGGAGATCGTAGATGGAACAACGAGAGGTGCCATAAGGGATACCTTTACCATGTATATGTGCATGGGGTGCAACGTAAGAGGTAGTAGAGCCTAATTGTGATCAGGGATGAGAAGGGTCCTAAGGGGGATTAGGTTACCCATGGGATGTGTTGGCTCACCAATTTGACATATTTTACATAATTAGTTGGTCTCTTTTTTAACCATTTCACCCTATCCTCACACCTATTTATTATGCTTGTCATTGTATTTTCCCACACTTCTGAAGTTAATATGTTTAACAAGCTTAATGTTGTTAATTATTATAATTTCCCTTGTTTTTAATGATTTAGAAGTGGTTTAGACTAATCTTGCCAATGAAGGTTTGTGACAATTTTGTTCCCGCACCAAACCTCCATGTTTAGCATATACGCACACCGTTGGGGCCAAAATGAAGAAATGGGTTTTTTTAGAAATACCTCCAACATACTTTGGTGTTCATTATTTCACACCCAGGTCACACGTGTGGACCTCTAGCAAGTGGTCAAAGGATGGGTCAAATTGTGCCAGATTAGCAGCAACAGACTTCCGCATCTATTCCCAAGAAAATGCAGAAGAATCTAGATATTCTAGAACATGGGTTTTCTGCAGAATGTGTCCATTTAGCTGAGCGGGCAGATTTTCAAAATCATGAACGATCAGGGAGATATCGGTGTTTTTCCAATCTAGGTTTGTCCAGATTTACAGTTGCGCCTGCCTTCTCCAATATTCTAGATGAATGGGTGCGTCCAACTAGCAAGGGAGACTGAATCAAGCTATTCTTAGCATTTGTATGTCATGTAAAATCATTTTTAATCATGTCTTGGTTATCTTTGCAAACCAAGATCAAATATAAAAAGGAAACCAAATATCTTGTAAGCTAATTATGATTAGACCAGGCTAATTTGAGGGAATTAGTTTTGATCCATTCCCTTGCTCTTTTTGTATATATATACAGCCATGGAGCAGAGGGGAAGATCGGTATTGATGTAGGAGGGAATTAGTATTCGAGAGCCATGATTGAACATTTGTAATCCTTCATTTCATTCAATAAAATACAGCTGTTGATATTCTACCCATTTTTGAAGTACTCATTTAGTCTGTAAGCTTTTTCACAGGGTGTTTTAGGTTTGCAGGGGCCCCCATTCTCTACATATGTTGTGCTACTTTCATCGTCTTTTAATTAGATAGTTCTTCTATATATCTAATTCCTTAGAATACATTGCAACGTGTTTCCTTTCTTTCTATTCATTTCTTATTGATTCATTTCATGAAGTTTGTTAGCATAATCTAGAATTGGCTTTCATTCCGCATTTCATGTGCTTGCATCTCAAAGCTTACGAGCCCCGGGTTGATGATTTAATGTCAAGAATTTATACATATATTCCCACCAACATTTTTGGTGTCGTTGTCGGGGAGGTGCTACAAAGGGATTAAATCCTAGTTAGATAGGTTTCCTTTAATTTAGACAGCTTGGGGGAGGGGAAGCAGTAAGACGGGAGGTAAGAACCTACGCGGACATTATTGGGAGTTTCCCCAAAGCCTTGACTGTTTTTTTCATGCAAGTGTGTTTCTTTTCATGCAAATGTGTTGCCTTTAAATACACGGCTTGGGGGAGGGGAAGCAGTAAGACGGGAGGTAAGAACCTATGCAGTCACTATTGGGAGTTTCCCCAAAGCCTTTATTGTTCTTTTCATGAAAGTGTGTTTCCTTTAATACTAGTGTGGTGTGCAATATTTCATTTATCTCCTTGAATTTTTAGTTTCCAGTTTGTAAGAATCCCATGTATTAGTGCATGTGTGAGACAGAGATTAGCAGATCAGCCAGAAGAATGTAAAAATGCTCAAGCATTTGTTGAGAAAAGGAGGACATACCCCTGCAAGGATCTTTACAAATCCTTGCTCACACTCCAGAGTTGCTACCAGGGATGATTTTGTTTTTCAAGAAGCAGTTGAGGAACCAAAGACCCATTAACATAGTCCACATGAGGAGGATCTAGAAGTTTCATCCAGTAGCCCTTGTGAGCAGATAGAGGAAATCGAAGAATTATGGACCACACAAGATGAAAAGCAAATACTAGAGCTGGAGATCAAGGAATTTTTGGCATATTTGTCAACAGATCGTTTGTGCATCACAAAGTGTGATAACTAGTTCTCAGAAGAGCCTCATGATATGCCATCCAGAGAGAGCCAAGGAAACAAGGACTACATTGAAGCTTGGTTCCAAACTGTCATCAGGCCGCAGTACTCCTCCATCCTTCAACATTTCTTGGCATCATCTCCACAAGAGTCGTTGGTTACTCATGTCCAGACAACCATTGAGGTATATTTTCTATATTTGGATATGAGTCTACTTATAAATTTGTTACACACATGGATTCACTGGAAATTTTCCTATACTTGAAAAAAGGCTTTCTCTTTTCTCAAGTAGGGTAGGACAATGAATAAATAGCAACATATAGTTAGTGGTTCAATTTAAAATACAATGCAACAGCTCTTTTATGTTTTCCGAATAAGCGGGGAATGTCAACAGTTGACAAGGAAGCTTGTTGAAAAGAAGGAGGTCTATGTTCCCATGCCTGATCTCTGTTCTTATAGCAGGTTGCTCGCTAACAAACATCCCAAAGGCAACAACATGATTTTTTTTTCTGGTACCAGGACTGCATACAAGCAATATATCAACAGTGTCCCAGCAGCCCGAATGCATTCTTCAAATCCGATAATGCACACTCAGATTTTTCGGATGGTCTTCAAAGCTCAAGTTCCTGCAAAAATAACTCAAAATTTAGATATGTAAGTATCAACTCCAAGGGTGACTTGAGGTAATCATTTTTCTGATCCTTCTGATTTATTGAAAATGAAGGAAAATTATCGTAAAGACAACATTTCAAGATTGTTATTCTATTCTACCACTTGTCCTTGCCACTTATTTTCATAATACCACCAATACCCACTTATAACCCCACATGTGTCCCTTTTGTTTTTAAATTTGCTTCCATCAAACCCTTAACCATTATGTCTTTTTCTCAACTGATGGTTGTGAAGTGTTGAATAAGTGCACCTTTCTCCCTACCCCTACAGAATTGTAAGTTGTGAAGGGAGGGATATAGGGGAAATATCAACAACAGAGCAGGCATGTTAATCTTCCAGGCTCAGAGGAAATTGTTCAGTATGCATATATGGGATCAAGTGTCCTATCCAATTTGCATATAATAATGAAAATCCTAGAGAAATTGGCATACTTTTAATATCACATAGTGCAGTTACAGTATATTGGTTTGCAGCAACAATATATACATTTTGGGATCCCACTTGCAACCTCACAAATCCAATTTTTTGTAATATTGTCATCAACCATGAATTGGAAACAGAGTTGCAAAGACTTTTGTTTCTCAAATGTTGGAACTGTTAATGTATTCAGTAAATGAATTTCTGTGTGCCTATGTGATCTTGGATATTATCTTGAGACATGGAAATAGCATTTGCACAGCTTTCATTTTAGATCCTCATGGCACTTGCAACCTCGTTCCCCTGTTTTTTCTCTGTAGCAAACAAATTTCACACCATATTTGTTATTCTTGGCTTGTTTCTACTCAATAGTAATTGAGTCTAATAAACTTGAGATGGCAACAAATGCACCAGTAGTAGGATTCGTTACAACAACCTCATACATTGTTTGATCTGCCCAATCCAGTTCTATTTATAGTTGGTCATGTGATCTAATTACATAGAAGATTCATTGATAGGTTGCATGGTACGATTCATTAGCTTGAATGTATATAAATGTCGCATTCGATGATCACTCTATGAAAGGAGCATTCTTTTGTTTATAAATTGATTGGGAGATATACATGGAACTTAATGCTACAAAAATGGATATTCAATTGTTGTGAAATGTTACAATGGGTAACCATTTTTGCACAATTATGGGAATTTTGACAAGGGTACATTTTCTGAGTGTATTATCTATTGTTGGAAAGGAAGCTGAAATGAATCTTCCACTGAAGCCTCAAATTTGAGAGAGCATCAACAGTTGATGGACAAATATACAAATTCTATTATATATATATATATATATATATATATATATATATATATATATATATATATATATGGCCTGGTTTTTGTTGACAATTGCAGTCAATCACTATCTTTACAGAAAAGGGAAAGATTGATTTTGATATTTTTGGGAATGTCAATGCTACAGGGTTTTGTTGAATAAGTTATGAGTTAATGCCTTTGCAGAAATTTTGAGGATGGATTTGCATGAGGACATGCAAATACATCAGTGGGGGGGAAGTTGTTCCATGACTTATTTATACCATATCCAGATGCTATTTGAAACTGTTGAATTTTTGGGGCAGCGTGTTGTCATCACTTTTTGATCAGAATGGTGTATCAACTAGTGCATTATTTAGCTTATTGGAAGCAATGATTTCAAAGCTTATTAGTTGGACAATTTATGACAATAAGTTTTCAACACTACTTTCCATTATTGTCTCAAACTTGGCTTTTAGGTTACTACCACCATTTTCATAAGAAAACAATCTCAAAGAATTCAACATTTTTGAGCATGGATGAAGGATGAATTTTGAACAGCGTGTATGTTCCAAAACGACATCCTACAGGAAATTCAGAGTAGGTACGGGAATCCCAGAGTAAGTACGGGAATGATGTTGTAGCTTCATTTTTATAAAAAACTTATAGAGCATAAATTGATTTTTCAATATCTCCCAAACCATGCACCGTTTGGCCACGAAATTTGGAACATATATGCATCAAGGTATGACAAATAAATACACCAAATTCCAATCAATTCTGGTTTGTATTCTTCAAGAAATTGGCCATTGAAATCTTCAGCCATTTTTCCTTTTTCTTGAAATTTGTGCACCTATTGGATTTGATTTTTGATGAGCAGCAGCATAAGGATGATCTGAACAACCTCACAAAATTTTATGGAAAACCAGTTTGTGGTTTGACAGATAAATCAATAGAAGTGACTACAAACTTTATCAATGTTGTTACAATCCCACTATGAGGGTCAAAGTCTTTGCTTGATTTTCTAAAGGCACATTTGTTGGGGATTCATTTATGGAAAATATTATGTGAGGTTAGCTTGGGCATGCATGGATTTTTATTCTCAAGAAATCATGTGAAGTGATCTGGTTGTAGGAGTATTTAAAATGTGACTGCTAGTTTAAGATGTATATACACAGATTATATATCCATAATTGTTGAAGATATTACATGCACATGCACAGAGGTGTTATTCAGTTAGCATGTTTGTTGTCCACAAATGAATGGTATGTTTGCATAATGGAATAAGGAAGCAAGCTCACACATTTTTATCTTTACTTGGTATGAAGTATAGGGGCATATCCTTCTTGAGTTAATTGATGAAAATCACTGCTTGAACTTGAATATGTATGATGATGTATCTTGGTTGCATGTTGCCCAGATTTCACATGGCTATCCATATTTTGTATCACATGTATTTTGAAGTTGATGTTTGCGAACAAAGGTTCCTTTCACCCATTTGACTTAGAGTTTGAGCATGGAGACATAATGAAAGTTATCAGTGGATCTATTTTCATGGGAGGAAATGACAAACAACAAT
Organism: Picea engelmannii; assembly: GCA_009831015.1. Taxonomy (NCBI): domain Eukaryota; kingdom Viridiplantae; phylum Streptophyta; class Pinopsida; order Pinales; family Pinaceae; genus Picea; species Picea engelmannii. Next base: position 269,567 of record ML788486.1, read on the forward strand.
TTATATGGTGGGCTTGATCAATACCTACTTCCTTTGGCATGAGGACATGCCAATCCTTAGGTGTGGGAGAGATGTTGGCTCGCCAATTTGACATATTTTACATCATCAGTTGGTCTCTTTTTTAACCATTTCACCCTATCCTCACACTTGTTTATTATGCCTATCATTGTATTTTCCCACACTTCTAAAGTTGATATGTTTAACAAGCTTAATGTTGTTAATTATTATAATTTCCCTTGTTTTTAATGATTTAGAAGTGGTTTAGACTAATCTTGCCAATGAAGGTTTGTGACAGTTTTGTTCCCGCACCAGATCTCCATGTTTATCATATACGCACACCGTTGGGGCCAAAATGAAGAAATGGGTTTTGTTAGAAATACCTCCAGCATACTTTGGTTTTCATTATTTCACACCTAGGTCACACGTGTGGACCTCTAGCACGTGGTCAAAGGACGGGTCAAATTGTGTCAGATTAGCAGCAACAAACTTCCGCCTCTATTCCTGAGAAAACACAGAAGAATATAAATATTCTAGAACATGGGTTTTCTACAGAATGCGTCCATTTAGCTAACATGCGAGCAGATTTTCAAAATCATGAATGATCAGGGAGATATCGATGTTTTTCCAATCTAGGTTTGTCTAGATTTACAGTTGTGCTTGCCTTCTCCAATATTCTAGATGAATGGGTGCGTCCAGCTAGCAAGGGAGACTGAATCAAGCTATTCTTAGCATTTTTATGTCATGTAAAATCATTTTTAATCATGTCTTGGTTATCTTTGCAAACCAAGATCAACTATAAAAAGGAAACCAAATATCTTGTAAGTTAATTATGCTTAGACCAAGCTGATTTGAGGGAATTAGTTTTGATCCATTCCCTTGCTCCTTTTGTATATATATACAGCCATGCAGCAGAGGGGAAGATCAGTATTAATGTAGGAGGGAATTAGTATTCGAGAGCCATGATTGAACTTTTGTAATCCTTCATTTCATTCAATAAAATACAGATGCTGATATTCTACCCATTTTTGAAGTACTCATTTAGTCTATAAGCTTTTTCACAACATGTTTTAGGTTTGCAAGGGCCCCCATTCTCTACATACGCTGTGCTACTTTCATTGTCTTTTAATTAGATAGTTCTTCTATAGATCTAATTCCTTAGAATACATTGCAGTGAGTTTCCTTTATTTCCATTCATTGCTTACTGATTCATTTCCTGCAGTTTGTTAACATAAGCTAGAATTGGCTTTCATTCTGCATTTCCTGTGCTTGCATCTCAAAGCTTACGAGCCTCAGGTTGATGATTTAATGTCTGGAATTTATACATATATTTCCACCAAGAGGATGTTGAAGAATATCCCATAGAAGGTTCAGGGTATGAAGTGTTAGAACCACCATAAGGGTGATTATATCCACTGGGTTCGGAATGAGTAGGGTGTGGATAGGTGTGGTACATTGATCCAAGAAGACCAGAAGTTGCATGGGATTCCCCCAGTATAGAAAAGTCACCTAAGTGAGAGCGAGGGGTATTTAGAAGGATGGTGTAAATTTATCATGATTACGCATAAATCAAATCATATTGTTGGGATTTTTGGATGGCTTCTTTCTTATTCCTAGGAAGTTTCATGGTTATGTCTTTGGCAATGGGGGGAAGAAGGGTCTTCGAGAACCATTCCATAAGGAAAGTATCACTAATATGAGATTTGTATAAGCCATGTTGTCTATCCCACTCATGGATGTGGTTTGAGATGTGGGTAGCAGTGTTTTGACAAAATATGTTTACGATTTCTATCCATATGTCATGGTGGACTGGGAGCTAGAAGAACATAAGGAATAATTTATCTCTGGACTCAAATGTTATATGGATGTTATTAGGTTGTTATATGTACCATTTGGCAGCAACACCCATCAGAACACGAAATATGGATGTTATTAGATTGTTCGATTATGGATGTTATTAGGTTGTTCTATTATGGATGTTCAAATGTTCTATGGATGTTATTAGGTTGTTCTAGTATGGATTTATTGGAACACTAAATATGTAAGGACATGATGTGGTTATAGGGATCATCTCCAACATTACCCTCAAACTTATGGATATCTGAGGGCAGTTTGTTTGGCATATTGGGCCAATTAGGATCATGGTGAATGTAATCATTAATAAACTTGTTCAAATCAAGGATTTTTAAACCGACCATGAATGATATAGAGGGTTGATTAGTGTTGGGTCCTAGGTTAGCTCCAACCATGGTGGAACTTGTGTTCGACAACACAATTATTCCAACGTAGGGAAAACACCTTCAGTAACCACTCACACAACCATATCAAAGATCAACACACCAATGTTTTGAAGTGGTAAAACACCTATGGGGAAACATCCAACGCGGTCCACTTGGATCAATTTATTAATGCAAAAGAAAAAGATTACAGAGAGATTTGACAAGAGATTTTCTCACAATATATCATCAAAAATGACTCACGATACTCTATAAATAGAGATCATGGACCAATCGGGTGTTAATCCATGGATCAATGTAGTCATTAAGATTAAGGAGAACATGAATCATCGGATCACTCTATGTTAGGAACATATCATGGCCGTCAGATTTCCTAACTACAAATGCAAACTAATGCATACTAAAGAAACACACTTTTACCTAATGACACATTATACCAAGTAGATCTTAACTAAATACTAAGTGTTTAAATATCCTAACATCCCCCCTTAAGAACAACTTGGGATTGGATTGAAGGATTTTAAAAAGTGACAAAATAGGAGAAGGAAGGAGGAATTAGAGCCTATCCCCCCTTAATGACAACTTTATGAACTCCTAACATAGATTGAAGTTTGGAAAAATTCGCTTCTTTAAGATACTTTTTGAAAATGTCTACAACTTGATATTCTATAGGGAAAAAGAGCACTTCAATAACTCAATCATGAATGAGCTTTCTAATGAAGTGCATATGTAGCTCGATGTGTTTTTTGTGTCGATGTTGAATTGGGTCTTTGGTGAGCTTGATGGCACTCTGATTGTCGCACCAAAGGATAGTCAGATGTTGTTGTTGGAATCCAAACTCTAAAAAGATCTGTCGAAGCCACAAGGATTCTTGAGTTGCACTTATCATTGCTCGATACTCTGCTTCTATTGAAGAAAGTGAAATAGCTTGTTGTTTCTTACAGGCCCAAGTGACAGGTATTGAACCAAGGCTGGAAAAATAACCTACACTAGACTTCTGATCATCAGGTTCACTGGCACAATCTAAATCAGTGAAACCAACCAACAAAGGAGTCCCCCCTTAACTTTAGCGTATCATGAACTGGATTGTACCCCGCACATACCAAAGTATCCTTTTAGTTGCTTTCCAATGGATTTCATGGGGTGTTTGCATATACCAGGCAACAAGACAAAAAACAAAGGAAATATCAGCACGGGTATGAGTCAAGTATAAGAGGCTACCAACTAACCGATGGTACAAAGTGGCATCAACTTCGAGAGAAGTACAAGTGCCAACAAGCTTGAATCCAGACTAGAAGGGAGAAGGGGTTGGTTTACATTCTTCCATGTAGAAGCAACAAAGAAGGTCACATGCATACTTAGAATGGGAAAGAAAAATTCCTTCCTTGGTTTGCAAAACTTGGAGGCCAAGGAAATAGTGCAAAAATCCTAAGTCTTTCATTTAAAATTTCTTCTTGAAGCTGGTTTTCACATGGTTTAAAAGTTTGGAGCCACTACTAGTAAGGATAAGGTCATCAACATAAAGGACAAGGATTATGAGATGGATTCCTACTTTCTTGGTATAGACATTAAGATCGGACTGGCATCTGGAAAATCCAATGTCAATAAGAAAGTTATCCATTTTGGCATACCAAGCTCAGGGAGCTTGCTTAAGACCATAAAGAGATTCCTTAAGGCGATAAACAAGGCTAGATTCATTCTAGACATAACCAAGAGGTTGTTCCATGTAGATTTCTTCTTGCAAATCCCCATGCAAGGAGGAGGATTTAACATCCATTTGATGGACCTCCCATTTATGTGAGGAAACAAGGGAAATAACAAGGTGGATGGAATTCATTTTGGTGACATGCGCAAAGGTTTCATTGTAGTAAATTCCTTCAACTTGGGAAAATTATTTGGAAATTAACCGAGGCTTTTGTCTTTCAACACTTCCATCTAATGCATACTTAGTTCTATAGACCCATTTACATTTGACAAGTTTTCTTCCTTTTGAAATAGGTTCAAGATCCCAAGCATCATTTTCCATTAAAGAACAATACTCTTCATTCATTGTTGTATCCCAATCTGGATGACCTGAAGCTTATGTAAAGTCTTTATATCATGAGTCTCTAAAACTTGAGCTAAAAGAGAAGAGGCTCACTGGAACAGTGAACATGTCCGAAATTGATTTGAAGGATCACCGACAAGATCACCAGCTTCTTCTCGTGTTGAATGGACCCAGCTAGGAAGTGGTGGTGTTGGTGTTGGTTTAGATTCAATAGACTCATCTGGAGGAAGGTGAGCAGGTGAAGGTGGATTTCCATCCTCACTGTCATCATCTAAATAAGAAACTAGAATAGGAACAGAAGAATGAATAAATGTCGAAGAAGGCTCGTAGGCCGAAGAAGGCACAAATGCCAAATTAGGCTCACAGGCCAAGAAATTTTCATCAAATTTAACATCTCTTATAATAATAATTTCATTACAATGTGGTTGAAGAAGTTTGTAACCTTTGACATCTTCAGAATAACCAACAAATATACACTTCTCAATTTTAGGCTACAATGCTTTCCTTTTCTTATCGTGAATGTGAGCCCATGTTATACTTCCAAATACACGGAAGTGACTTACATCTAGTTTAATTTTAGTCCAAGCTTCTTCCAGTGTTCTATTTTTAAGAGCCTTTGTGGGAGTGTGATTTACTATGTAATTTTCATAGTTGATGGCTTCCGCCCAATACCTTAGACTTAATCCCTTAGATTGGATCATACAATTAGCCATTTATTTTAATGTGTGGTTATTTCTCTCAACAACACCATTTTGTTGTGGTGTATATGGAAAAGTGTGTTGTATTTGGATGCTCTGTGTAGTGCAGTAACTTGTAAAATTATTTTTCACATATTCGCCTCCATTATCTATTCTTAAGCTTTGAACTTGATGTCCAGAATGATTTTCTACAAGGGCCTTGTAGGCCAAAAACTTGTCAAAAACTTCACTCTTAAGTTTTAAGAAGTAAACCCAAGTAATTATGGTAAAGTCATCAATGAAATTTAAGAAATACTTGAACCCGGAAAAAGAAGGAGAAGAAAGTGGAACACACAATTCACTGTGAACAAGCTACAAAGGGCCCGAGGCGTGCCAAGAGACATGTTTGTCAAAATTTTCCTAATGATGTTTTCCAAGAACACAACCGACACAAACACCATCTCTGCATGAAACAAGAGGATGACCAGTTGTCATTACATATTTGTTGCAATGAGTGATAGTTTAGATGACTAAATTGCTCATGCCAAAATTTGCTCAAGTCATCGCTATGAGCAACAAAAACTGATGGAAAAGATGATGACCCAAAGTTGTCAAACTTGTACAACCTAGTAATATCATCAACAATTCCAGTTGCAAGAACATGTTGAGGATCATTTAGATCCTTGATTACAACTTGGTAAGGTGAAAACTCTATGGTTTTACCTTCACCTAAATGAGTGATTTGATATATTGATAGAAGGTTATAGGAAATACTTGGAACACATAATACATCATTGAAATGACCATTATCTACCTGAATTGTTCCAGATCCTACAACACTAAGAGATCTATCATCACCAGCAAATATTTTTTGGTTTTACATTCATTTAGAGTAGAAAATATGGCTTTCTCCTTAGCCATATGATAAGATGCTCCAAAGTCAATAAGCTAGTTATCAAAAGAAGAAGTAGAAGTTGCATTGAAGGAGAAACCAGAAGCAAAAAGTGCATGTCCATGAGAATAAGAAGAAGTAGAATCAATATTGATGATGTGCTTCTTCATCGCTGCTTTTAAAGTTGCCATCTTCTTAAACATTTGGACTCATCGTGACCATCTTTCCCACAAAAGTTGCAATGTCTGTCAGTGTTCTTATTTTTAGATTTTTCTCCTTTGTCACCATTAGGAGTTGAAGTTGTTTGAGTGGATTTGGGACCCTTTTTTTGCTTGTTTTTGTGACGAGGATGTTTCTTCTCGGTATTCTTGAGTTTATCTTTCTGTTGGGATACTAAGGCTTTGTTGGAGGTACATGTAGTGATGATCACTCCAAGTTGTACAAGCTTATCTTACTCTCTAATAAAATCATCACAAAAGGACTCGGGAATAAGATTTTGATAAGATTTCTCTAGAGCCTCTATCATGGCATAAAAGGTAGATACAAACATAGAATATGCACTATCTAGCTTAGAAAGAATAATATATATGCAACGTTCTTCCTCCAGCTTTATGTTACATTCTTCACATAAAATTCTAAGTGTTTTAAACTTAGATAGATATAATTCAATGCAAGAAAAATCATTTGGACTTAAATTCAATATCTAATTTTTTAACTAATGTGTTTGAATAATATTGTGTTTATCAAACACAGATTCAAGCTTTTCTCAAGCTATCAAGGTCATCAATTTCTTGAAGGTGGAACCTTAAATCAGGAGAGATGAACATTTTGATCAGTCCACGTGCTTCATCATTCCTATTAACCCATTTGAATTTATTTTCATCATCAGTGGGTTCTTTTTCCTTTCCCAAGATAATCCAATACAAACCTTTACTTCTTAATAAATCCGCCATATAGGATTTCCATTGGAAGTAGTTGGTGCTTCTAAGCAAAAGATCACTAAAAGAAGCCATATTAAAAATGTAGATAATATGGATTTAAAAATTGAAACTAATGATCTGGATGGAAAGATATTGAAAAATTAGGTGGTTTTAAAAAAAATGGCACTGAAAACGAACTTTGAATGTGAAAGTTATGCCCTTTTAAAAAAAAAGCATAAACAGTAACCAAAGAGCCATGTGGCAAGAAGAAGTTGGTCCACGTGGTGATACCCCTCCAATTAACCTCACTTTTACAAATAATTTTATTTATGAAGTGACCCACTTTTATAAAAATAAGTTGTTTTTGTTTTTGTTGTGGAAGATGGCCTTGGAGAGTGTTCTAAAAAAAATATTTTCACACAACGAAAAATTTTCGCTTCTCGATGACAACAAGGGTTAGATCTCGATTATTTTACCCGGAAAATGCACCTTTTCTGATTTTTTTCTGATTTGTCGATATCTCATAGGGAGTGGGGAAAAGAGCATACACATATCCAAAAGAGTAACAACCCGGAAACGAAAAATAGAAAACCGAAATAATACTCTGCAAAAATTTAAAAAGGGTGTATTCAGGCTTTATACCTCCAGATCTGACTTGAATGGTCGTATCTTGGGCAAACGAAAACCTTTTTTCCTGAAACGAAAAGAGTTCCTAACTTAAAAAAGTTCTATGAACGCAATGGAACAATCCTCTCATCTTATAAATGTACGGAAATAGCAGAAACTAGAGATGAGGAAACGCGGCTTCACGATCTCGATCTACAGTGGGAGCAGGTCTTCAAACAGGCCCTAATACCATGTTCGAAAACATGGGTATTCCAACAGAAGATTAAAACATTCAATAACCACTCAAACAACCATATCAAAGATCAATACACAGATGTTTTTACATGGTAAAACCCCTACGGGGAAACATCCACAGCCCCAGCCAACACGACTACTTGGAGCAATTTATTAATGCAAAATAAAAATTTAAAGAGAGATTTTACAAGAGAGTTTCTCACAATCGATCATTGATAAATTACCCTCCATACTCTTTAAATAAATATCATGGACCAATTGGGTGTTAAGACACAGATCAATGTAGTCGTTAAGATCGAGGAGAACATGAACAGTTAGATCACTCTATGTCGAGAACATATCATGATCGTTGAATTTCCTAACTACAAACGCATGCTAAAGAAACACAATTTTACCTAACGACATATTAGACCAAGTAGATATTAACTAAATCCTAAGTGTCTAAATATCCTAACAACTTGGGTTAGAAGGGGGTGAAGGACCTAATAGGGGGGATGTGGGCCCAAAATTGGATTTAACAATACCCCTTAATGGGGAGAGGGATTTTGAATCATATGAGATAGAACCTAAGGGTGGATTACAGTGGGGGACCCTGTTTTATCAGGCAAAGAGGATAGTTTGTGTGATGGGGAACTCATGTCGAAGGCCTTGCAGCCTACGAGGTTGTCTCCTATCGGAGCTATGGTGTCCTAAGGAAAGTATCTCTCTAAGAAAAAAGTTAATCAAAAGGCTAAAGAAAAGAAGAGATGAATTAAGAAACTACTAATCAAACACACACTATGTGCTCATGTGGTGCATAAGTAGTTTTCAAGTCTATATGAAAATTGAAGAAGGCCTAATTCAAATAGTTTCATCCTATAAAAAGAAAAATACTCTGGCCTATAAGATCAACTAAAAGAACTCAAACAAAACCTAGACTATGGATGGGGGGCTTCCAAACAACTAACAACAGGGGGATATGAGCTCCCTGCATAATTGAGTGAAGGTGCAAGAGACAACTATAAATATGGGGCAATGTGTAGTGAGATGTCCCAAAGGCCCGTTAAAATCTATCTCACGTATCCTCCCTCCTATGAGATCTATTTGGGTAAGTATACCTAAGATTGGTCACTAAGCTACCTCATTACGAACACGTGTAACATGTTACTTTGCCTTCATGTTGAAATCACATAGTTTGGGGATCTTTAGTAGTGAAAGAGAAAGGTGTAAATGTGTTGAACCTGCACAGAATAGATCTAGATAGAAAATACTACACACATTTGCAGAGAGAAATTGAGAAAGAAGAAGAAGGAGAGAAAGAATGGAAGAATTCTCATTAACCGTTGTGAATAATGAATCATTTACACATGATATACTTTGTATAACTCAATGAATTCACATTGGAGGAGAACCAATGTGCCATAGTGTTGGTATAGAGTGATCTAGACACACACCAATAGTAACGGGAGTGAATTGCCACCTAGTCTAGTCTCTCAAGTAGTTACGGGAGTGAACTGCCACCTAGTTGAGTTAACTAGTCAATCGGTATTCAGTTAACTGATTGAACAGGGTGTAGTGAGGAGTAGATCAGGGAATCAAGGGTAATGCGCCAGTCTGGTGATGATCCCAAGGTAAGTGCGCATTAGCATGGTGATGATCCCAATGTTGCATGGTGACAAAACCAATGCAACATATAGACTCAACTCAATTAGTCAAACTGAAGTGTCAACTGAAAGAGAATATTCTCTAGGTGGAATATTATCCCCTAAAATATAGGAGACCAAATAATGACTACTTATGACTAATAAACAAGGAAAAACCTTAGGAAAAATAAATCCTAGGTGTGTGTGAAGTAACTCCAACACCCCCCCTGAACATCACTATGGTGAAAATAAAGAATGGGTCCCAACAACAAGGCCATGTTAGGTACCCAAATACCAAAGATACACTAAAATAAAGTGAGGAAAGAGGGAAAACATCATGGGAAAAAACCCCCCTCAAGGTACAATGTATGTAAAAACAAGAACTACAGTTTCTAGGCAAGTGTGTCCTTCACTCCAAGACGACTTCACAAAGAATGGAACTTATGTTCAGTGAAGGTCTTGGTGAATATGTATGTCATTTGTTCTGTTGAAGGACAGAATTGTAGGTCGATGATCCCCTCGTGTACTAAGTCCCGGATGTAGTGCATGTGGATCTCGATGTGCTTCATCTGCTGCCTCTGAAATGGATCTCTGCAAAACTTCAAAGTGCTCTAGTTGTCACACCAGATGACGATCGATCGATGAAATTGAATGCCCAACTCAGTGAGAAAATGTTGTAGCCACATAGCCTGAATGGTTATGTTAACTACCCCTCTATACTCTACCTCAGCTGAAGATAGAGAAATGGCATCTTGCTTCTTGCTCAACCAAAAGATGGGATCAAAACCAAGACTGAGTGAGTAACCAGATGTGGAATTGGGATCAGTGTTATCACCAACCCAGTCAGAATCAGTAAACTCGATGAGATATAATGTAAAGTATGTAAATTCTATTGAATAATGAATCCCAAAGTTGGTGGTGCCATGTACGTATCGAAGGAGATGCTTTGCAGCCTTCCAATGTAGCTCATGCAGCTCCTGCATGAATCTGGAAACTGCATCAACTCATAGGAGAGGTCTAGTATGGATTGTGTGAGATAAAACAAGCTCCCTGCTAGATATATGTACAGTCTGTTTTCAACCAGTGGAGTCTCCCCATCATCGTCAAGTTTGACTCCTAATAGGAAAGGAGTCGGAGCAGACTTGCAGTCTATCATGTGAAATCTCTCAAGGAGAAATTGTGCATACTTGGCCTGAGACAGTTTGATGCCTAATGCATCCTGACTGATCTTGAGTCCAAGGAAGAAGTGTAGTAGACCCATGTCCGTCATCAAAAACCTATTATGTAGAATCCTCTTAACTGCAACAGTCACTGAATTCGAGCAACCGGTGATCAGAAAATCATCAACATACGAAACTTAGAAGTGAATCGGTCATCTTGAGCATGTAGACATTCGGGTCTGATTTACAATGTACAAAGTTTTGTGACAATGGGTAGGAGTACATCTTGGCATACCATGCCCTCAGAGCCTACTTGGGGCCATAAAGAGACTTCTTCAGTCGAAAAACCAAAGATGAGTCCTGCATAAATCCCTGGGGCTACTCCATATAGATATATTCAAAGAGATCACCGTGAAGAAATGCATTCTTTGCATCCATCTGATGGACTTCCCATCCCTTGGCTGCCGCAATGGCAAGTGCCAATCGTATGGAATCCATCTTTGCTACTGGAGTGAAGGTCTCATCATAGTCAATACCATGAACCTGCTGAAAGCCTTTAGCAACAAGCCTGGATTTGTATCTACTAATATGTCCATCCACTGCGATCTTGGTTCTGTAGACCCGTCTACATCTAACAATTTTCCTCCCAGAAGGAAGGGGAAACAGATCCCAAGTCTAGTTCTCGAGAAGGGAGTTGTACTCCTCCTACATGGTGGATTCCCAAAAGGGATTTCCCACAACCTCGCCATAAGACTGTGGATATGAAGACTGAACCAAGAAAATATTCCTAGAGGGAAATGGTTTAGTGGAATCGAGTGCAACAAAAGGCTCCTCGAAATCATATTGATTCCTCCTAGTATCGGCTGGATCACCAACGAGATCCCTTGCATCCTGAAGAGTAGTTTGTGCCCACTTGGGCCTCTGCTCTGGATCTGCAACTACATCTGAATGCTCTGACTTTGCATTTGAATGTACTGACTCTGAATCTGAATCATCTGAGTCCTCTGAATGAGAACTCTCATATGAAGACTAGTCGGCATGTGCATGCTCATCATCTCGGGTAGGTGGAAGAATGAAGGTGTCTGCATGTGGTTGTTGAGGTGCATGCAAGACACTTTCCTCAAATTGGACATTGTACTCAATGATGAGTCAGTTCAAGGAAAGATCAATAAGCCTATATCCCTTCACACCGTCGGGGTATCCAATGAAAATAAACTCAGTGCTCTGTGGATCAAGTGCCTTCCTCTTTTCATAGGGAATTTGGGCCCATGCACATGAACCGAAAATGCGAAAGTGGGTCACTCCCAGTTTGACGCCACTCCAAGCCTCGTAGGGGGTCTTATCCTTGACAGATCTATGGGGAGATATGTTTTGGATGTATGTTGCACCATTAATTGATTCGACTCATAGTCTCCGTGGTAGTGACTTTGCATGCAGCATGCAAGATTCCATCTCCTTTAGAGATATGTTTTTCCTCTATGTAACTTTGTTTTGTTGTGGAATATAGGGAACTATGTGCTGCAACTGAATCCATGCCATGTGGAAAAGATCATGGATCTCATGATTGACATACTCTCCCCCGCTATCAGTTCAGAGGAATTTGATCTTCTTTCCGAACAATGTCTCAACCAGGACATTGAAATCTTTGAGGTGTTGAAAGACCTTGGATTTTTGCCCGAGAAAGTAAATCCATGTAAAACGTGCGAAGTCATCAAAAAAAATGAGAACAAACCTCGCTTTTTTGATCGATGGATGCGGAAAAGGACTCATAAGGTCACTGTGGATCATATCTAAAGGCGCGGAAGTGGAAGCTCTCTGAGATTTTTCTTTGTCGAATTTCTCTTGAGGGTGCTTTCTGAGAACACATCCCTCACACACTCCCTTAGATAAATGGATGTCTAGTAGACCATCAACCAATATTTTCTTTCTAATTTGTTGCATGTATCTAAAATTCAAATGTCCAAACCTTTCATGCCATATCCTACTACTTTCATCAACATGAGTAAGCAGTAAAGAAGAATCAGGTTCAATGAATTCAAAAAATGTATACAATCTAGACTGTTGATTTACCTCACCAGTAGCAACCCTGGAGTTGGTTTTCATGTCATAGATGTCCACATCATTTGGTTTGAATATGAATTTCTTCCCAGTGTCGAAATTCTTCATATGATACATGGAGAGAAGGTTGATGGAAAGTTTGGGAACATGCAGCACATTCTCGAAGCTTCCATTGGAGAGTTCAATCCTTCCTTTGTTAGTGACTTCGACAGAAGAGTTGTCCCACATCAGAATAGGAGGACCTTTGCATGAATCCAATGAATAATAGACTGCTTCTGAGGAAACCATGTGATGTGATGCTTCTGAATCCACAATCCAAGCATCGAGAGAGGAATTGATGGAAATCAAGGCATGGCTAGAATTTCCTTTCTTGGGATTCATATCTTCTAGATTCTTCTTCTTGGCACCCTCAGCGATGCAATATCCATGGTTGTTTTTCTGAATTATTTGAGACATTAGATCTATTTTCTTTTGCATGCATGCGGATTCTGGATGGAATCATTTGTGACAGTACGTGCATTTCTCCTCTTTTCTTTTGTTTCCACCTTTGGATCTGGAGGCATCGATGAGGGTTTTGAGTACCCTTCTTTCTTCAGATGTGCATGAACTTTCCTTTTGTCTTTATATTTATATTTCTTATGTTGATGGTTGCCATGTTGCACAATAAGTGCATGCACCTTTGGGCCTATGATTCCAAGTGGCATCTTCCAGGTGGCTCCGGAGGTGAATCTGACAGAATGGAATGTTGATACGAACACAGAGAATTCAAGACCAATTTTGGAGATAATGGTGAGAACCATTTGTTTCTCCTCCTTAGATTTTTCATATCGAAGAAATATTGGATATTGTCGAAGATTTTTGGATCCAATGTGAGAAGATCCACCTCCATCATGTGTCCCTTCATCTCATCCTATTTTCCAAAGAGCCCTTCCAAGGTGGTCCAGGCTTCATTGGGAGTCTTACAGGAAGATATGTGAAAAAGGAGATCGGGAGAAATAAGACTGCAAATTGTTTCGAGTGATTCATCCATGCGATTTAAATGCTTGGATTTTTCTATGGCTAATGTCGGTTCTGTGTCTGTATTCAAGGTTAACTTGTACAATCCTCTGGTTCAGAGATGAATCATTATTCTCTCCTTCCATGCAAAGTAGTTGTAAGGTTTAAGAATGAATTCTTTTTGGAAATCCATCTTTCTGATGTCTTCAATCTTTTGTACCTACAAAAAATTTGGTGTAGCTTTTACTTAGCAGTCTGTCGGATATGATACCATGTAAATGTGTTGAGCCTGCATAGAATAGATATAGCTAGAAAATACTACACACATTTTCAGAGAGAATTTGAGAAAGAACAAGAAGGACAGAAAGAATGGAAGAATTCTCATTAACCGTTGTGAATAATGAATCATTTACACATGATATACTTTGTATAACTCAATGAATAAGCACTAGAAGTAAACCAATGTGCCATAGTGGTGGTATAGAGTGATATGGACACACACCAACAATAACAGGAATGAACTTCCACCTAGTCTAGTCTCTCAAGCAGTTACGAGACTGAACTGCCACCTAGCTGACTTAACTAGTCAACCGGTCTTCAGTTAACTGACTGAACAGAGTGTAGTGAGGAGTATATCAGGGAATCAAGGGTAATGTGCCAGTATGGCAATGATCCCAAGGCAAGTTCACATTATCATGGTGATGATCCCAATGTTGCATGGTGATAAAACCAATGCAGCTTCTAGACTCAACTCAACTAGTCAAATTGAAGTGTCAACTGAAAGAGAATATTCTCTAAGTGGAATATTCTCCCCTAAAATATAGGAGACTGGATTATGACTAATTATCACTAAGAAACAAGGAAAAACCTTAGGAAAAAGAAATCCTAGGTGTGTGTGAAGTAACTCCAACACAAGGAGTCTCAATCACACCTCTAGTCCAGACCTTAGGATTATCCACCTTGAAAGAGAATAGATGTTACCGAGCAAGTTGGGACCATGTTCTATAGAAATGATTTTGGCTCGCTAAAAGGTCAACTTCTATGTCTCAAGTGTAAGTGGCCAAGGGGAATTATTTGGATTCCTATCCCCAGGGTCCTAACCTAAATACAAATTTTTTTTGGGTGCCCAAGGGGGCTTAAATGTGTGTTAAGTTAATTGGTTTATTTTAAGGTTGAGATTGGCATCATGAAACAATCATATACCTTAAGGTGTGATTTTGTGTGCTTGTGACGTGAGTAAAATTAAAATGTTGAAAATAAATGTCGAAAATGAATGCTTAAAATAGAAATGGTATTGACATAAAATATAAATAAATATGCAAGTAATTTAACTAAAGTACAAAATGTTGATTTTTCATTTAATTATAACATAAATAACTTCCATAAAAATTCAAAAATTTCAAACATAAAAATTATTTCTTAAACAATCCTACATGCAATCAGATTTACTAAGGAGAAAAATCCCTATTGGAGCGAAAAAAAATTGGGGGTCCTAAGTTGCCTTTTTCTTTTTCACTAAGGGTTTATGAAAATATGACTTACATGAGCATTCTATAATAGAAAAAAAGAAATGGTTCATCACTATAGTAGACAGTTAAAAAAATTGTAATGCAACTATCTATATGCCCTAACCTATATGTCAATGCTTCTTTTGATTTTTCAAATTAAAATGAAATGAATTGCAAGAAAAGAAACCTATAGATGTAAACAACCATTGAAATGTAAAGTTACAACCTATTTGCAAAGAACAAACAGAGAGTCAAACCCTCAAAAAAAATATTGAAGGAAAGGTAGTAAAACCATAGGGCGGTTTGTTCCTCAATCCTTTGAATTTTTAAAGGTTTTAAGCCAAACCTACAAACTAAAATCTAACTAATCATTCACATGCCCTAAATAGAAACCTAGTAGACACACAAAAGTGAGAAAAAATAGAAAAAAAAAAAGTTTTTAACCCCTACAGAAAGTTACCTCAAAAAGTGTGTTGGACCATGAAGAAAGGTACCATGTTTCTTGCATTACCCAACAAAGGAACTAGACCTTGTTGATGCATTAGTCAATGCACTTGGTGACCCCAATAAGTGTGATGGTCTCTAATGGGTCTCTTGCACCTGGGAGCTCGACGTTGTGGGATTCCTTTGTGGTTTCCATCCCCTGTCACTTGAAAACACAACACATAAAGCTACAAGAAGTCATAAAACCCTAAAAAACTCATAAAAAACAAATAAACACATTTACCACACACCCACAATCAAGGATATTGAGATTGGCTCAGATCCCTAGTGGAGTCTCCACTCTATTGGTGCAAATGTACAAACGAAGTGAGAAACTTTGAAAACCTTGTGGTTGCTACAAGATTACAGATAAATGAGTTAGAAAACTAAAAACCCTATCTTTCAATGAACTAATTTATTCTAGAATCTATGTTATTCCTGTAGATGGAAGTAAAATGCAACAAAAAAATAAAAGACAAGAACAATTATTTGACCAAAGAATAAATGAATCCATTACCCAAATGGCAGACTTCACAATATCATTGGTGGAGAGCTCTTGAAGGTGTTGATCTTCTAGTGGCCTCTCCTTCGGAGGGTTCTTTGATTTCCTTGAGTGTGTGGTTGTAGTTGCTCTTTCCTCTGGTTATAGATGGATACAATAGTGTGCTCCTCAAGAAACTAGGGTTTCAGTGGTAAAGGGACAAACCTAGGGAAAAAAATCCACAACGAGGGAAAATAAGAGAAAGAGGAATGAAATGGGGGGAGACCTCTCCTTGTTTTATAGGCAAAATATGGAATTTCACTCATATTTTTTCTTTTCTAAATTAAAAATAGGACGCAAAGTCATAAAAAGTGTTTATGACTTAATTAAGTGGGATTAACTTTAGGGAAATAGTTCTTGAAGTTAATTAAAGGGGATATTAATGGCTTTATGAGTGAAATTAACTTTACGAAAAGGGCTCCCAAAGTTAATTAAAGGGGATATGGTGTAAAAATAATGATACCCATACTATTGTTGGAGTATTTCAGTACACCTAGAAGTTTTTTCTAGGTGGACCATTTTTATGTGATAACAATCATTGCCTTGCAATATGCATTATTCCCCTTCTCATCATCTCAATGATGTCATTCACCACTCATTCTACATTTTTTGGGTTCTCTTTGGTCCATCGATACCCAATGCCTCTTACAACCCATACTTTGTCTTATCTCATTCCAATGCATTTGCATTCATGTGGTGACATCCAAGGTGATGTTATCATTGATGCATCCTCCATGTCGACATCTTATCAATACGTTGAATTCTCCTTTTAGTCTTATTACCCAATATACTTCAAGCCTTCTCACTCTAAAATTGTTCTCACGACCTTTGCAAATTCACCATCTTTGAGATATCTCTCAAGGATCTCACTTATCATTTGTATTATACCCCAAACCATTCTCAGTTTGCACACTCATGTCATCCTTGGTGTTCTCAAACTCGATATTAATAGAGTACCTTTGATTCTTTTACATCACTCGACAAATTAGTTGTCGGCATTATAAAATAGTTTCTAAAAAATCAAAAATCCCATTACATCTGTTATAACACCCAAGTTTTTAATCCCCAGATTAGCGATGTATATTTGTAAATATGATGTATGGTTGTGGTATAAACAATATAATATATAAACAATGTACATTGAAAATAATAAAATAAAATACATCACCAGCTACAAACAACTAAGGACGAATTCATGGGGACTAAGTTTCCACAAGAGGGGGGCTAAAGGGGGTCCAAGGGGTGGGATCCCACGTGCCTAATAAACCCAAGCCACTTTTCTAAATTATTTTATTATTAATATTTACCTCCTTTGACTTATCAAACCAATCATTGGATGCATGTAAAAGGTTGATGGGAAAATTCATCTCACCTAGTTATTGAAGAACGGGTTAAGTACAAGCATGTTAGAGGTGGGTGGAAGAGTCATTTCACCTATTTATTAGAGCATGGGATGGGCACAATCATTTTGGGGAAGTGTGAGAGTCAAAGAATGCATCTGACAAGAAAAGGAAATTCAAGTATAAAGAGAGGACAGTGATTATAGCTGGGGAGAGGAGAGGAAAAGAGAGTTATGGGTGTTGGGAAGAGAAGGAAACCATAGTATGTGTTGAGGATAACTTGTTGGATCTAGAAAATGCATGGAGAGTTAGCTTTCTAATCCTATGAATGATTTTTTGTCAAGGAAACTACCCAAGATTAAGTGAAATTACTACCGTGGGCATTCTTGTTACAGTTGGAATTTTTGTAAGTCCCCAACTGGGAGATTTCCTATCCAACATGTGTTGGAGCCCTAGAGGGAAGTGGGATAGCCTAAGGACTGTGTGGTAGAGAAGGGGATCCTTGGGTTGTGCAGGTTGAGGGGAAAGAGAGTTGGTGGATTGGAATTACTGTAGGAATTAACTTCTTGTGAGTTTTTATTGGGTATCGGGCTATTGAGTGGACAATAATTAACCATAGGAGCCATTCTTTCTTCTGGATTCATAGCCACAAATTGAGGGTGACCTGCTGCTAAGAGAACTAGAGAAGCATAGTATCTGGTTAGGTGGAATATCCGTCGCCTACAACCAATTGCATGCATTGTTAATTAAGATTAGTGTTTTTATCATTGTTCTTATTTACAGTTTAATGCTATGCTTTATTGTTGCATTTTACTCTATGCGATGAGTGTTTTTATGTTGTTGTGTATGCTTAAATGGAATGCATTCAGAAATTTAAAATTAATGTCTTTTTTATCATGTTGCATGCATTTATTTGTAATGGGCATCGAAGTATTTCCTTTTTTTTATGGTAATGGGTACAATACAATTGGTATCAAATCCATGGTTGCAACACCAAGCATGTATGGGTCTGTTGCAGAACAACAAAGTTTTCTTGCGTTAAAGTGGGCATAAAAATCCCAAATTTGTGATTTTGTATTAGATTTATTTCCATGGGTTTATTTGATCTAAGTGGTCGAACTTGGCTCAAAACGCGAAGTCTATGGTTTCTACGACAACCACTACAGTTGTGAGCTCAAAATTCATAAAAACACGCTAAGTATAAAAAATACTCGTAAATTTCATGTGTGTATCACACAAAAATATTTTTCGTGCAATATCGTATGTATTGCATGAAAATATTCTTCATGCAATACAACGTTCTCGCCCAGAAAGACGGGTTAAAAACTTAGAAAATTTTCTTAAAGATTAGAAGAAGTTTGTATATCGCATAAAAATAATTTTGTTGTGATGCAATGTATTGCACCTAAATATTTTTGGTGTGATACAATGCAAAGGAGGAACAAAGATTATTTACTTAGAAAAAATTTCAGAAAATTATGTATCGAATGAAAATATTTTTTCTACAATATAATGTGTATAACATGAAAATAATTTTCATGCTACACAATTTTTGTGTCAAGGAAGTAGACCCGAGACTTGGAAAAAAAAATTGAATCTTTTTTCGAAGGATTGCATATCATGCAAAAAGAATTTTTGTTCTAGTGTGGTGTATCGCAGGAAAATAATTTTGGTGTGATACACCACACAAGAAGAAAGTCTCAAGAGAAGCGATAAAGAAAGGAGCATTATCGTGATAAAGAAAAGTTTGAAAGGTGCAACGTATCGCACTGTAAAATTTTATAGTGTGATACATTGCAAGAAGATAGTTTTAGAAAGTGTGAAAGATAAGGAAGGATGGAGAGAAGAAGGACTTAAAAAAAAAAATTGAAGAAATCGAAAAGATAAAAATTTGCAATGCAATGTATCACACAAAGAAATATTAAGTGCAATACATTGCGTAAATTAAATTTATAAAGTGTGATAAAGATGTTGCATGGATTAAAATTATGGAATGCAATACGTTGTGTGGTGAAAAATTATCTGGCGCAACAAATAAATTTATGAGGTGCAATAAAGACGTCACACGAGGTAAAATTATGGGATGTGATATATCACAGAGCCAAAATTTATTTCGCATGATGGATAAAATTTGGTCATGCAAAATATCAACACACCAATATTTATTTGGTGTGATAGGAAAATAAAGATTGTGTGATGTGATAAAGAATAGAAGAAAAACTTGTTACAGAAGAGAAGAAAGGAGGGTGACATGCCACATCAGTGAAGAAAAAGATGAAGAATATTTATAAAAAAAAAACTGTAGCCAAAATCTTGTTTTGGCCATAACAAAAGCAGAAAAACTTAAAATTAGATGAAAATTTAAGGGTATATATGCAGTAAGGAGGAGTACAAAAGTTTCAATGAGGGTCACTCTCTAATTCTTCTCCAAATTTCCAAAAAATGCAAATTAATGGTTTTCAAAGAACATGTTGGTACTCCTTGATAGAGGCCCTATTGCTAATGATTTTTTTATAGTGAGTTAGGAAGGAAGACATGGTGAAACCTAGTGGATATTTTGGCCATATTCCAATGGTTTTGGACTAGGGACGCAAAAACATGCCAAAATGCACTATTACATGCCACCTTTTAGGGATTTTTTAGATCTCAAGAGGAGGAAAAAGGACCCTAGATCACAAATCTAGAATAAAATATTTACTTGGCATTCTACCTCCTCGGTTAACCGGACAAATTTTTCTTACTAAAGATTTCCCAATTTTTCTCCATTTGGGAGACAACAATTTTTTCTAAAAATCCCAAGTCCAAAGGAAACATAAAAAGGACAAAGTTGGCAAAGTTGGAAAATCCAGTTTGATGCAGAATTTTAAGATAGCATTAGATGACCCATCTAGAATTTTTGTGTACTCACAATCAGGAATACTTTCAATGCCCAATATAAAAGTTTTCTTGGTTCCCGCTATATTTTCTTCTATCATTGGAAAAAAATAGTCTCTCATCTTGATTGCATCGGTGAGAAAAGGGAACAATTGAGTATAACAGGAAAATTCAGAAAACCATAAATTTTAGCTCAAAACCCAAAATGATGCACAAGTACAATCATTGGAAAGATAATTCAGAGGAGATTACATCTGAAGGCTCTCAATCTAGATTAGTACATTAATATTCTTCATAAATTGAGATGAATAAGGATGTGTAGCCTAATTAATTTTAAAAAAAAAACTGATATGCATAATTTCTAATAGTAATTGTTGCATGCACATTTTTGTAGAATTAAGGGTATAAGAAAAACATATCAAGTTTATAAATGAGGACTAGAGAGATGGATGATGCACAAGGTTCCTACAACCATGAAGATGAAATCAAAGGATTACATATCAGCCTAGGAAATGTAGAAATTGAGTCCAATGGACATACAAGTAGGGTGGAGTATGTAAAGTTGGATAAGACAATGAAGAGATTGCAAAGGGAAGTGAAAAGATACAAAGAAGAAAATGAAAGGTTGATAAGATCTTAGGAGGAGCATAATCAAATTAATACCTAGCTGCTACAAAGTCTGAATAATTTGCAAAAACAACCCAATAAATATTCCGGCACAAAACATGCAATGACATCCATATCTCATGATAGGTGAGATGACCACATGGGATCTAGGCACTAAAGGAGTGTTAGTAGACATCATCATTCACCAGAACATTCAACTATAAGAGAATGTGCATTTTTAGGATCAGAGAGCATCCTAAGTGTGTTCCATGTTAGACGATAGAGGAGGAGGTTTGATTTGGATATTTTGCAAGGATAGCTTAGGAAGCTCAAGCCACCACCATTTTATGGAGAGCATAGGAAGGGTGAAGATGCTAAAGCCTAGTTATGGGGCATGAGAAAATATTTTCAGCTACATAATTATTCATCAAATTTGGAAGAAAGATTTTCATATATCATCTTCACATGAAAGATTTCATGTGGTGGGACCAAATAAAGCAAGTCAAGAATGTCGATGAGAAGATAATTTATTGGAAGCAAATCAAGAAATACATCCAATAGAAGTACTTGTCAGAACACTATTATGACAAGAAGATGCAAGAAATATTTGAGCTCAAGCTAGAAAGCATGATTGTGGAAGAGCATGACAAGAAATTCTTAGAGCTTCTGAGGTATTTGAATTTCATCAAGGATGAGAAGGTAAAAATTTAGAGTTTCTTGAGTGGTTTTCCATCATTATACAAGAATAAAATCTAGTTTGATGAGCCTAGGACTTTGGAGGAATCCATAAGGAATGTCGAATATTTGTATGAGCAGAATAAGGGAAGACTAGCTTTTCAAAAATCTTGGGACAATAAGACTAAAGGCAAAATGGATCAAAGGAAGAAAGGATCTAAGATATATTTCTTTAAGAACAAATCCCAGGTACATCAGCAAGGGAATCCAGCATAAGATGAACCTAAGATGATAAATTCCATGGGGAAGAGGCCAAGACAACAACTCATAAAGTGTTGGGGATGTGAAGGAGAACACATGTAGAAATATTGTCCTCACAAGGGAGAAAGGATGAGGATCGTCCACAACTTTCAGGATGTGGATATAGTGGAATACATGGACAAGAGTGTGCAAAGGATATAAACAACCTTGGATAATAGACAAGCAGACTATCAATCCCACATGATTGAAGTGAAAGGTAATATTGATAATCATCCTATATTTATTTGGATAGATTATAGGGCTAGTCATAGCTATATAGATCTTAACTTGTTGACAGATTTAAATTGAAGAGATGTAAGCATGACAAGTTTTGGTTGTTTCAAATAATTATTGGAACCAAGAGAAGAATTAATGAGCTTGTCAAGGATTGCCTATTGAACATGAATGGATTCGGCACTAAGGCAAATTTGAACATCATATCACTTGGGTGATATGATTGTTTGATTGGTATGGACTATTTAGACAAGCATCATGTTGTCCTAGTTGGTTACAATAAGGATTTCATGTGCCTTTATGAGGAAGGGAATTTTAGGATAGGCTGAGAAATTCCAACACATATATCTATCAAAGAAATTCCAGAATTGCAGTTGAAAAGAAGTTTTAGGAAAGGGTGTCAAATATATGCAGCACATATGTAAGAGCCAGCTAAGGATAAGGTGCCAAATATTGAATATTATCCAATGTCAAAGAAATATGAAGATGTGTTTGGGGAATTTCCAGGATTTCCACCAAAGAGAGACATTGAATTCTCTATTGACTTAATGCCTAGAGCTACCACGATTTCCAAGACTCTTTACAGAATGAGCACACCAGAGTTGAAAGAGTTGCATATGCAACTAGAAGAGTTGTTGAAGAAGGGGTACATACGCCCAAGTGTCTCACGTTGGGGTGCCCAAATGATTTTTGTGAAGAAAGAGGATGGAACTATGAGGCTATGTATTGACTTCACACAATTGAATAAGGTTACTCTAAAGAATCGATGATCTTTTTTGTTAGTTGAAAGGAGAAAATATATTTTCCAAAATTGACCTGAGACTGAGATACCATCATGTGAGAATAAGAGAAGAATATACTAGCAAGACAACCTTCCAGACAAGGTATGGGCATTATGAGTTTGTAGTAGTGCCATTGTAGTAGGTGTGTTCAGATATTACCCAGATAAATTTTTTATTGTCTTCTTGGATGATATCCTTATCTACTCCAAGACATAGAAGGAGCATGAAAAACACTTGAGGATGGTGCTATAAGTGTTGAGAGAGAACCAATTGTATTCCAAGTTGAGCAAGTGAACTTTCTATCAAAGAAAAATTCACTATTTGGGTTGCATTATATCATAAGAGGGCATAGCAGTGGACCCAAAAAAGATTATGGCAATCAAAGAATGGCCAACACCAATGACAGTGCACCTATTTTGAAGATTGCAGATCTAGATGAGTATTTATTTGTGTGCATTGATGCATATAAATAAGGACTTGGTGGAGTCCTTACCCAAAATGGGCATGTCATTTGTTATGAATCAAGGAATCTCAAACAACATGAAATAAATCATGTTACCCTTGACTTGGAGTTTGTAGCTAGTGTTCATGCATTGAGAATGTGGAGGAATTATCTCATGGGCGGAAAATTCAAGCTAAGGACAGACCGTAGTGGTCTGAAATACTTGTTTGAGAAACCAACACTAAATGTCAGATAAACTAGATGGCTGGAATTTCTTAGTGGCCATGACTTTGACATCAAAGACATCAAGAACATCAAGGGAAAGGGGAATAAAGTTGTTGATGCACTCAATAGGAGGGTGCATGAAATGCATGATACAACCATTAGTATGTATAGCTCAGATTTGAAAAGAGGAATTTTGGAAGTTATAGTATCATATCAAAATTATGTACAAGTTAAAGAAGGATTACAGTAGGGAAATGTACAACTAAAATTTCAAGATTATACGCTAGAAGAGATGGGATCCTCTTGTACAAGACCAAAGGTTATGTTGCTAATTCTCTAGAGTTGAGAAATTTAGTTCTAAAACATATACACAATGTGCCATACGTTGGACATACAGGATACTAGAAGACAATTGCAATTGTAAGAGACCAATATTTTTGGTCAGGAATGAAGAAATACGTGGTAGATTATATAGCCATATGCATGGAATGTCATAAGGTAAAGGATGGGCGTAGACATCCAACGTGATTACTACAACCATTGCCCATTTCTGAATGGAAATGGGAAGTTGTTACTATATATTTCATTACCAAATTTCCTAGAACAACAAAGCAAAATTATTCCATCATGGTAGTGGTGGACAAGATTACAAATACTACACATTTTATTCCAATCAAGATGACTCACAATCTAGCCAACATTGCATAAATTTACATGAAATAAATTGCCAGGCTACATGCGGTGCCCAAGGAAATAGTGTTCGACAAAGATCCCAAATTCACATCTAATTTTTGGAGAGGGTTATTTAAAGGATTTGGGACAAATTTAAATTACAACACATCATATCATCCAAATTCAAATGGACAGACAAAGAGGGTCAACCAAATAATTGAAGATATGCTTAGAATGAATGTCATGGAAAATCCTTCCAAGTGGGAAAACCATTTTCAATTAGTTGAGTTTTATTACAAAAACAGGTATCATGCATAATTGAAGATAAGTCTATTTGAAGATGAGCCTATTTGAAGCCTTGTATGGTAGAAAATGCAGCAAACCAATGAGCTCGGATAACCCAACAAACATAGTTGTTATTAGGATATAACTGATGGGATAAATGGAAGAAAAGATGGTAAAGATTAGATAGAATTTAAAGGTATATCAAGATAGTAAAAAGAGCTATGTGAATAAAGGCAAGGCACATAGGGAATTCAGAGTGGGCAAGCATGTGTTTTTAAATGTAAAGGCTAAAAGGAGCTCACTAAAACTGGGAAGCCCAAGTTGGCAATGAGATATTATGGGTCATTTGAAGTCGTAGGTAGAATAGGCCTAGTTGCATGCATGCTTGCATTGCCTACATCCATGAGAATTCATAATGTGTTTCATGTGTCTTTATTGAAGAAGTATGTGCCTCATCCTAACCATGTGATTGATTGGACTGTAATCCAGGTGGAGCACGAAGGGGACTTTCGGGTGGAGCTAGTGCACATTCTAGACTGGAAATTCAAAGTGCTCGGGAACTAAGCCATCGGCCCAGTAAAGGTCCAATGGACTTGTCATGATCCTGAAGACTCCATGTGGGAGCACAAGGAGACCATGCAGGAGGAGTATTCACAATTTTTTGCAAATTTTGAATAAATTTGAGAGTGCATTTGTATATAAGTGTACGGAGACTTCATTTTGGCAGCTGGAGTTCTTGGAGCCACAACCTTGAGACTTTGTATCCGACTTTTTCTAGAGCTCCGGAAGGAAATTGGGACAACCTAAAAAACTACAGTGCATAAAAAGGGGGTACACTTCCTTGGGTTGTTTAAGTTGAGGGGAATGAGAGTTGTTGGTTGGAATTACTACAAGAGTCACTAAACTACGAAGTTATAGAGTATTGTGATGTAAAATTTTGTATATATTAACATGTACACCAGTATGGTGATGTGCACAGAGGAAGGCGCAAAATGTAGGGGGAGGGGAATGTAACACCTCAATTTTTAATCCCTAGATTAGTGATGTATATTTTTAAATACAATGTATGGTCGTGGGCCAAGTGATGTAATATATAAACAATGCACATTGAATATAATAAAATAAAATACATCACATGTTGGAAATGGATAAGGAAGGAGTCATGGGAGATAAGTTTCCACAAGAGAGGGGGGCTAAAGGGGGTCCAAGGGGGGTGGATCCCACATGCCTAATAAACCAAAGCCACATTTCTAAATTACTTTATTAATAGTATTTACCTCCTTTGACTTATCAAAGCAATCATCAAATGCATGTAAGAGGTTGGTGGGAAAAGTCATCTCACCTAGTTATTGAAGAATGGGATAAGTACATGTCTGTAAGAGGAAGGTGGAAGAGTCATTGCACCTAGTTATTAAAGAATGGGTTGGGTAAAATATTTTCAGGAAGTGTGAGATTCAAAGCATGCATGGGAGAATAAATGGAAATTTGAGTATAGAGAGATTGCAGTTTTAACAGTTGAGGACAGGAGAGAAAAAGAGAGTTATGGGTGTTGGGAAAAGAGGCAAGCCATAGTAGGTGTTGAGGACATCTTGATAGTGTTGGAAAATGCATGGAGAGTTAGCTTATTAAGCATGCAAGTGATTCTTTGTTAAGGAAAATGCCCAAGAACAAGTGAAATTGTTGTTGTAAGCATTCTTGTTGCAACTAGAATTCCTAGAGTCCCCAACTAGGATATTTTTTGGCCAATCCCTAGAGGGAAGTCGGATAGCTCGAGGGACTACATGGAAGAGAAGGGAATCTAATTCCTTGGTTTGTATAGGTTGAGGGGAAAGGGACCAAGTGGATTGGAATTTGTGTAGGAAATATCATGATGTGAGTTTTTACTAGGTATTGGGTTATTGAGTGGGCAATAGCCATACATAAGAGCCATTCTTTCTTGTGGATTCATAGACCCATCTCTAGGTGGCCCAATTCTAATAGAACTAGATAAATAGATTCTATCGCTGGGTGAAATGTTTGTCGTTTGCAGCCAGTCGTGTATATTGTTCATTAAGATAAGTGTTTCAATCACTATTCTTATTTACATTTTAATGTTATGCTTAAATGTTGTGTTTTATTATTGCATTTTACTCTGTGCTATGAGTGTTTTTATGTTGTTGTGTATGATTAAATGGGATACATTCAGGAATTTTAAATTAATGATAGTTACATGGGCGTTTTTATCATGAGGCATTCATTTATTTGTAATGGGTGTCAGAGTATTTCGTTTTTGCGTGGTAATGGGTACATCACATCTCCTCCCTTATATTTATTCAAATAATTTTTTTAAAAGGATACCACTTATTTTAGTATATATCGTGGAAGGAAGAGGATTTTTTACCCTATGTTAAATCTAAATTCTTCTGGATACCTTGAATGATTAAACCACGATGACATAGATTTCATTTTTGTTTTAATCAAAGTTGGATAATATGAATTGTGTTTTTCTTTCTGTGTAAAATCTAACATATTTGAGCATAAGTAAAAATATCCAACTAAGCCAACTCAAAATTTTCCTTAAGGAATCTTTCGAAGAAATTTCTAATGTCTTTAAGTGCTAAAGGATGCCAAAAGGGAAGTGGTAGATTTGGTAGGCGAACCTAAATTGATATTTTAGATAAAATCATAGTGGAGGGGTCATGTTAGAGTCCTATAGTTCATAGTATCAAATGGTGATTGAATATTTTTCTTTCAGTGATTTTATATTGTAAATAATATTACATTCTACAAATGATTTCCAAAAGAAAAAGAAAAAGATAAAAAATAATGCAAATGAAAAGAGGGTAGAAAAGAAAAGAAAAAAGGAGAAAGTAAAATAAAAAGAAGAACAAGAAAACCTCATGAAAAGAAACATAAGTTTGAATCATACAGTTTAATCATGATCAAACAATTTTCATTTTTTGTTGTTAGATTAGAGAATAATTTTAGCCAAATTGTTTAATCTTGGCTAAAATAGTTAGGTAGAGGAAGAAATTAATCCAATTGTTTAAGCTGGATTAATTAGTTAGATGCATAGGATAGAATATAGGTTAGATAATTTTTCCCTTCAGAGAAAATTAAACAGGGTCTGCACATTAAAATGCACCCTAAGTTGATGAAAATAAGTTAGATTAGTATAGGGGAAAAAAATGAGAATGTAAGGGTTTCAAAAGCAAATATTTTTCTTTATGGCGCATATTTTTTAACCAAAGTTGGAAAATTGACAAGACAGTTTGTCTTGCAGCGCATAAATTACGTGCAGATCTTCCCTGGCGGCATCGTCCCTTTCCCGATCGACGACCATCATTTATTCCCCCCCCCCGACCTACCTACCTTTATTGGCGAAGCGGGGGTGCGAAAAGTTTTTTTCCCCGCTCTGGCCCACCCTCTACCTTTATTGGTGGAGGGGGGGTGCGAAAAGTTTTTTTCCCCGCTCTAGCCCAACCTAACATGGCACTCCCTCATTGTTTCTCACCCCCCCCCCTCTAAAATCTACCTAACTCACTCTCGATTCCACCCATTGCTGATAGGAATCCTCCTAGAGAAAATCAACCTGGCCCCCAAATTAGAAATCCTAATTTTAGGAGAAACCAATCCCAAATCAGACAAAGAGAACAAAGAAAACAAAGAGGTCCACATCAACATATCAGGCCTCCATTTCAAGAAAATTATGTTGATGAAGGGGAAGAAATAGTTGAAGACCTTGATAATGTTCAGATCGATTTGATGGGAATAAATGATAATGATCATATATTTCTCACTCAAGAAGAACAAGATCTTTTCCTGCTTTCACAAACTGAAGTTGATCATGAGGAATCTGAATATTATAAACAAGGTTTTGAAAATGCAATTATGGAGGTCCATAGGCAGTATAATCTAAGGAGTAAGAAATCAACTGATAATCCTACCAAGAAAACTCTTGATAATTCCACTAAAATGACAGTTGGCACATCTTCTAAGAAAACTCCTGACATTCCTCCTAAAAAGAACATAGAAGTTCCAACCAAAAAATCATCTGATATTGTCTCAAAAACAACTCAAACAGATATTCCCTCTACGAGCAAACCCAAATATATTTTACAAAAGGACATTGTTGAGAAACAATATGTCCCTAACCCAAATAAAACTCAAACATCATTCAACATAGAAAATGATATAGAAAAAATCAAGATACCCATTCCTCTAACAGAGACCATGAATAAGAATGCATATAGATCACAAGTGATAAAAGCTCTGAACATAGAGGAAGGTACAAACATAATAAATGTTGTTGATGATCAACCAGAACTATTATTTGGGCCCGAAGTTGATGGAAAATCCAAAAATGGAATTGTACCCCCATTCTACATCAGTTTAAACATTCATGAAAAAACTATGCACAATGCAATGCTTGACTTTGGTGCTTCCCATAACCTTATGCATAAGGCTGTTATGGAAAAATTAGGACTTGATATCACTAGATTGTACAAATATTTTTATTCTTTTGATTCAAGTAAAGTAAAATGCATAGGTCTCATTAAAGATTTGTGTATTACTTTATCACAAATACAAACCAAGAGCTTAGTAATGGACATATTTGTTGCTGATATACCTCCTAAATATGGCATGTTGTTGTCTCTTTCATGGGGATCTAAGTTACAAGGAACCCTTCAACTAGACATGACTTATGCTACCATTCCATTGTTTGGTCAACATAGGAGATTATATAGGGAATCATTGATGAAATACATGGTCAGTTGTCAGGATAAACCACACAATTATCCCTTATATTTTGTTCATTCGAACCTTGATTCTTTTATTTTGTACAACGATGGAGACATAGGAAAACAAATTGCCAATTTAGAAAATGATGTTTATAAAATTGAAGAAGACAAAACAGTTATGGTGGAACCTGATAAACAAAATGAACCTCTGTGGAACTTATATTTTGATGGGGTTGTTAGCAAGGAAGGGTCGAGAGCAGGTGTATGGGTCTTAAATTCAAAAACCAACCACTCAGAAGGACATACCTATAAGATAAACTTCTAATGTACCAACGATATAGTTGAATATGAAGCCTTAATCCTAGGGTTACAAATTTTAAAGAAACTTGGTGCCAAGAGAAGTTCAATTCATGGTGACTCTGAACTGATAATAAAGAAAATCAAAGGTGAATACTCTACTAAACACCCAAGATTGAGAGGTTATGAGAATGTTGTCCTAGATTTTCTAGAATACTTTATTGAGTATGAATTATCAGCCATTCCCAAAGACCATAACATTCTAGATGATGGTCTGGCTACCTTGGAAAGTACCTGCAAATTACCCTTCCATCCTAGTCACCAATACACAGTTGGAGTAAAGAACAGACCAGTTGTCCCAGATAACATCATATATTGGAAAGTCTTCGGAAATGATGAACAAATTGAAAAAAAATTACAATCAAAGAATGAATTTGAGTGTGCCAATATAGATGTAGATTTTGATGATGAAGGAGAAAGTGTGGATGAGATAGAATCAATAGAAATAGATCAAAAACAATAAGGATTGGAAATATTGCAATTGAAAGATAATGCTTTTCCTAGAGGGTTATCCCCTTTAGAGGACTTGTTTGATTTTAATGATGTAGCCAAAAAGCCTAAAATTGAACCTATTGGAGTTGAAGTTGAAGACTGCAACATAGGAACTGAGCAAGAGCCAAAAATGATTAAACTATCTAAATCTTTATCCCATGTTGAAAATAAGAAATACATAAACTTATTCAAAGAATTCATAGATGTATTTGCATGGAGTTGTGAAGATTTGAAATCTTATGACACCAGCATTATATAGCATAAAATTCCTATAAAAGAAGACCAAAAACCTTTTAAACAGAAAATTAGGAGGATTAACCCAAGGTTGATGCCTCTGATTGAAAAAAGAGGTAAAAAAGATGTATGATGCTAAGATCATTGTCCCATTAAGATTTTCTAAGTGGGTATCAAATTTAGTTCCAACTAGAAAAAAGAGTGGAGAAATTAGACTTTGCATTGATTTCAGAAAATCTTAATAAAGTCTCTCTCAAAGATAACTACCCTTTGCCTAAAATGGATCACATTTTGCAGAAGGTGGTTGGGTCCAGTAGAATTTCCCTATTAGACAGTTTTTCTGGTTACAATCAAGTTTTAGTCCATCCTGAAGACCAAGAAAAAACAACATTTACTACACCTTGGGTTACTTTCATGTATGTGAAAATGCCTTTTGGCTTAATGAATGTTGGAGCTACATTTCAAAGAGCGATGGATATTTCTTTTGTGGATGAACTAGGAAGGTTCATAGTTATATATCTTGATGATATCACTGTTTTTTTCAAAACCATATGAAGAACATTTGCTCCACCTGAGAAGAGTCTTTGAAAAATGCAGGAAATTTGGAATTTCCCTCAACCCAAAGAAAACATTATTTGGCTTAGAAGAAGGAAAACTACTAGGACATATATCATCTCAAAGAATGGAATCAAAATTGATTGTAGTAGAATTGAAGATATTCTAAAGATAGGTCCTCCTAGGAATATAATAGAACTCCAATCTTTCATTGGAAAAATAAATTTTCTAAGGAGAATTATCCTCAATCTGGCAGAACTTCGAAGAAATATAACAAACATGTTGAAGAAAGACACTAAAACAAAATGGACTACATAGGCAAAACATTCATTTGATCAAGTAAAACAAGCCTTAACACGAACCCCTGTGCTGATAATCCCTGGTTTCACGAAAGATTTCCTCATTTTCTCATTTTCCTCCGAACATACTATTGCAGCAGTGCTCTTGCAGAAAAATAATGAAGTTCGTGAACAACCTATTGCTTTCTTTAGTAAAGCCTTAATATATGTTGCACTGAAATACAATATCATGAAAAAGTAAGCATTCACTCTGGTAAAAGCAATCAAATATTTTAGAGTCTACATTCCTCATTCACATATAATTGCTTATGTTCCAAACTATGTGGTGAAAGACATTCTGACCCAAAATAGTCCTGATGGTAAAAGAGGTAAATGGATTGATATTATCCTTGAATATGATATTGAAATCAAGCCTACCAAACTCATTAAAGGCCAGGGATTAGCTAAATTAATTGTTGAATCTAATTTTCATGCTTTGGATATAAATTTTCTAGATGCACTGGATGAACAAGAAGAGAAGGTGACTCCACAAGTAACAGAGGCTTTTGCAACCTCTCCCTGGTATGCAGACCTGATTTTTGTCTTACATCATTTACAAGCTCCTCCTGGTTTGAACAAGACTAAAGCTAGGTTTCTTAAACTCAAAGCTATGAAATTTTGTATTTTAGATGGCAATTTATATTGGAAGGATGCTAGAGGAATTTTACTAAATTGTTTATTGAAAGATGAGGCAGATAAAGTTGTGCAGGAATTTCATGAAGGAGATTGTGGTGGACACTTGAACTAGAAGACTACTGCCAACAAAATCCTAAGAGTTGGTTTTTACTGGCCAACCTTATTTGCAAATGTTCATAAAAAAGTTACCTCATGTCATAACTATCAAATTTTTGAAGGCAAAAGGAAATTGTTGTCTTTACCCTTGAAACCGGTATCAATTGAAACTCCTTTTCAACAGCGGGGTTTGGATTTCATTGGAGAAATTCATCCACCATCTTCAGGCCAACACAAATAGATCCTTACATCCACTGACTATTTTACCAAATGGATTGAAGTTGTACCTACAAGGCAAGCTATTGATGTTGTGATTATTAAATTTTTAGAAGCTAATATTCTTTCAAGATTTGGACGTCCCAGGAAGATCATCACTGATAATGCAACAACATTCAAATCAAAGAAGATGGTGGAGTTTTGCAACAAATATCGGATTACTTTAGGACACTCTACTGCCTATTACCCTCAAGGGAATGGATTAGCAGAGTCTTCCAACAAAATTCTGGTTAATATCATCAAAAATTTGTTGCAAGATAACAAGAAGTCATGGTACAACAAGCTGGTCAATGCATTATTGGCTGACAGACTTACTACTAAGAGATCAATTGGCATGTCCCCATACCAATTGGTTTATGGAATGGATGTTGTTTTTCCCACTTCTTTAGGTGTCCCTGTTATGAAAATGCTACAAAAAGTACAAGCAGAACCTAATGACATCCAGAGGAGAATAAACCAAACCATACAGTTGCAGCAATCTAGAAAAAAAAAATTACAATAAAACTCAAGTGATCTAGGAGAACATTAAGAAGATCTATGATAAAAGAACCAAGGATGATGATTTCCAGATAGGAGACAAGGTGTTGAAATGGGATTTAAGGAAAGAAGAGAAAGGTAAGCATGGAAATTTTGATAATTTATGGAAAGGCCCTTACATAATCCATGCTTACAGAGGAAATAATGCATTCTTGCTTAAGGATATGGATGGAGCAGATCTACCAGGTGGACATGTCAATGGCAGAATGCCCAAGCACTACTTTTCACTAGAATAGAAGCATTTCTCACTTAAGAGAATTGTAAATACCATTATTTTTTACTGTCATGAGTGGGTGACTCATATCAGAAGTTGAAGGTCGAAGAGAAGGCCCTAAGCTCCTGATCATTTGTCACCATGTTTTCAACTACAAGAAAATAAATCAAATGCACAAAATACTGGAGAATATAATTCAAGGCTGTCGGTCACTAGTTCTTGGAACCTCACAAGAACAACACCATCCCTAATGGATCCACTGTAAGAGTCCTATAGTTCATAGTATCAAATGGTGATTGAATATTTTTCTTTCAGTGATTTTATATTGTAAATAATATTACATTCTGCAAATGATTTCCAAAATAAAAAGATAAAGATACAAAATAATGTAAATGAAAAGAGGGTAGAAAAGAAAAGAAAAGAAAGAAAAAAGGAATAAGTAAAATAAAAAGAAAAACAAGAAAACCCCATGAAAAGAAACATAAGTTTGAATCATACAGTTTAATCATGATCAAACAATTTTCAATTTATGTTGTTAGATTAGAGAATAATTTTAGCCAAATTGTTTAATCTTAGCTAAAATAGCTAGGTAGAGGAAGAAATTAATCCAATTGTTTAAGTTGGATTAATTAGTTAGATGCATAGGACAGAATACAGGTTAGATAATTTTTTCCTTCAAAGAAAATTAAACAGGGTCTGCACATTAAAATTTACCCTAAGTTGATGAAAATAAGTTAGATTAGTATAGGAAAAAATAAAATGAGAATGCAAAGGTTTCAAAAGAAAATATTTGTCTTTATGGCGCATATTTTTAACCAAAGTCAGAAAATTGACAAGACAGTTTGTCTTGTAACGCATAAATTCTACGCAGTTCTTCGCTGGCGGCATCGTCCCTTTCCCGATCGACAGCCATTATTTGTCCCCCCCCCCGACCTACATACCTTTATCGACGGAGGGGAGGGGGGGGGAGAAAAGTTGTTTTCCCCGCCTACCACCCATTCAACTCACTCCTGATACCACCCATTCCCTCGCTACCTCCCCTCTCCCTACATGACACCTATCCCCACACCTCCTATCCATTAGCCAATTAACCCCTTCCCCCATGACCTTTAGTTGTCCTGTAACGGTCCCGCACCCTAACAGATATCCCTGCACATACAAAAAAAACCCATGTTTTCCCCCCCAT
The DNA here is from genome assembly GCA_009831015.1 of Picea engelmannii. Taxonomy (NCBI): domain Eukaryota; kingdom Viridiplantae; phylum Streptophyta; class Pinopsida; order Pinales; family Pinaceae; genus Picea; species Picea engelmannii. The sequence goes on from ML788486.1 coordinate 303,643, forward strand.
TACACTATTTGTTGACTGAGAACCCGTGAAGACCAAGAAAAGATTGTTGTTAGACTACCACCGCCATCACTTACCTTCAACCAGCGAGCTATTTTCCCGGTAATTACAACATTGATAACCTATTCTATTGTTAGTTTTTCAATTATGGATCCCAAAGGAAAGTCTTTCGACACCTCTGAAAATCCAATGGTTCCCCCTCCAATTGACATTGACCACATTCCTCTGGCAGACAAAGATTATAAAGTTGCAGAGCCTAAGGGTGAATTCGATTTATTCGAATTACACTGCTAGTTGAAGGATAATTTCCTTGACCAGAGTGAGAAAATTGGACTCTAGGAATCCAATTTACCCCTCTACATGTTTCCCCAAACCAACCCTTTCCCTGAATTTGTCCTTAAATGCCAAGCTAGTTATCTACCAAGCCAAAGAGCCAATACATCTCGCAATGGTGAAATTATGTTTACAATTACTCCTAAGACCATTAACCAAATGTTGTAGATCCCTCAAAAAAACTCCACCACCCCTTTCTATCTCGAAGCCCTAAATGAATTATATCATAAATTGACCTTTTCCGAGAGAGCCCAAATTTTTGAAATTTTCCTCCTTGAAGATGCCCAACTTCCTAAGAAAAATCCACCCATACCCCTCTTCTATTTCCCCAGAGAAGGCTAATCATATTATCTTCAGCTCTCATGTCTATTAGGTTATTATTCTGATGAATGGGCAGATGAACCTATTTTAGGTTATATGTCCATTTTCTCTACAGAAGAAAAGGTTTATATGAACTTCAATTTCATTCAATTATTGGTTGAAAGTATTCATGAACAATTTCTTAAGTTTCAAACTGGAGGAATGTTCAAGTATTCATCAATTTTGGTTTACATGTTCATATTCTATCAAGCAAACAGGTTCCCTTTCACACTCTAGAAGCTAAATGAACAAGGAATCTCACAATCAGTCATCTTTTGGACTTCATTGGTGAGAAAGAACTCAGTGGAGTACAGTTTCAAAGATTTTATTGATCAGTTCATTTATCCAGCTGCTTTTTTATTGAGGAGAAATACAGAACCCCGGGTTCGTGAAGAAATTCAGAAGGTTTTACATCTAACTGAGAAGGCCAAGATAGGTGACTGGTATTTATGCCAGAATTATACAGAAATAAGGGTGTATGGACGTGATCTGCCACCATACAGGTTGCCTAAATACCTCCCAATGAGGATTTTTTCATTGGAGTACATAAGACAGATGATAAATTCAGATGAAATCCACTTTGTAGTAGCCAAGAAGAAATCTCAGTTCAGAATTAAAACTCAAATAGGACCATTTATTTGCAACAACAAAGCAGCAGGTGAAGAAGCAGACATCCTCTTAAAACAGATGAAGTTTCCTCTTAGATTTACTAGATTTACTTGGTCATATGACCCTTTTGGCATTATTTCTAAGCTGAGGACCAAACTGAAGACCACTACCTATGTGCATACATAAAGGCCAGAGATTGAAAAATACATTAACCAAGTTGAGTGGGAAAATATCACCTTGCAAGAAGCAGAATAACGGCTTTTGTCTAAGACCACTTGATAGACCATCACACCTTAGAAACAAGCAAAGAAAATATCAAGGAACAAAGACCCTCCTTCAGTCACATAGGTCTCAGCAGATGATTTTCAAATATATAGGAAGAAGACTAAAACCATTCCTACAGCAGGTTTTCTTAAAGAGGGAAAAATGCAGTCTACAATAGTCTTGGAAGGACCACACTCTTCAGCACAGTTAGCCAGTTTATTTATGGGATCTCCATCATCATCAGCTTCACAAAGGAATCCAGACACAACTCTAACATCTTAATCAATTCATGGAAAAAACGAGTCAAATATGTTTTATAAGTATAAGGAAATTAAGCAAAAGAATGAACATCTCAAAAGCAGTACTTATACTCAATTTTGGAAACATAATTCTACTACTCAACACTAACTTTTGTCAGCTTTTGACACAGAGAAGGGAAGAATTAAAATGGCATTTTTACAGGCACAGGTCCCCTATCCAAAGACAACAACTGATTACAAGAAGACTTCATTTGAATTTGATATAAAGGATGTCCATCCTATTGATCAGATGGATATGCATAGACAAACATGGGAGATGATTTTTTTAACCCTGAAAAACACTTCAATGACAGCTTCCAAATTACAGGTATAACTGACTAATATCCAGTCTCAATTGAAAATTGAAAAGATCTCTTCTTTGGCCAAGGATAATAAGATAAAATCATTAGAGGAATTAGTACTCAAGATTGGATATGACCCAGCTAATGTCAAAGCAGAAGAAGAGTTGATTAAGAAGAAGAATGTTGACATAGCATCACTCAGGAAATAGTTGAAACTACCAGCAATAGAGGATTCATAGACTAAAGAGGTGGCTAAGACATAGAGTCAAAAAGAAGAAATGTTCAAATTCATTATGGAGCAAAATGCATAGATTAGAGAAATGGAAGCAAAGATGGATAAATTGATCAAGGAAAAAGAGTATAATGTACAGTTGGACATAATTCCACTAGATGCAGTGCCCCTGACATGGATAAGAACAACAAAATTTTCTACATTAACATCAACCCCATCACAAACTTCAGATGCCTCAGATAAATTGGTGAAATCTATCGAGGACATGTCCATACAAGGAGTAGAAATCACAAAGTTACAGGAACAAGTAAAGTCATTGCAAGAACAAAAAGCAATGATCGAGACTTGTCATCATGCCAAAATACATAAGTCTCAGAGGCTCAACCAACGACTACAATAGTTAGGAAAAGAAACAACTGAGGCTAATACCTTAGCCCAAGCTAAGGAAAATATATGGATAGACATAAATAAATCCATGACAAAGATTTGGCCTTCTATACAGATTATCTTTGAGCAGCATGAGTTAATTCAGAAAGCTAGAGGAGCCATTGAAATAATTAAGGAAGAATTGGGAGAAAAGCCAACAGAAGCCACAGATCTCATCGGGTTTCTAAATTCTAAAAACAAACAGGAGTTAGAGGAGCTAGAGATAGAAGATAGAAATGAAACTATCCTGGAAATAAAAAAGGTTCTAACTAAGAAAGACCTCATGTTGCAATTGGAAGAAAAATGTCAGGTTATGGACATAGGTGTGCAGAGGTTCTTCAACAATTTTGAGGTGCTAAATAAGAAATGACTACCTGGTTTATTACTGTTAAATGACAAGTTAATCACCTTGCCTGATTATAACCAGAAATTAAAGACAGTGGCAAAAGATAATTCAAAATTCGTAGGAAAACAAGGAAGCATCATTGGGAAAGCATTCTTTTTCTTCACCAAACCCACTTTTTCTAAATACACAGAGGTGGATGAAATTTACAGGAAATTACTCAAAATGTCAATCCCAAGTAAAAAAAAGGTGGGACAAATTGTGCGAGTTACTTGAGTAAAGATCAATTCTACTTTTCAACAGCAAGGACCAACAGCGAAGCAGAAGTCAGAGGGATAGATCATCAACAGTTTCCATCAAAACAACGCTAGAAATCCGAACAGATCTGAAACATTCCTATATTTTTGTAACTAGAGATATAGTTAGTTTAGATATTCCTAAAATATATCCTGATCATTTATGACGAGATCTTTTGTAAATAAATGTATAAATACTTCTCATCTCGAAGTATGTAGGGTTGATTTTTGCATCCAAGAAAGCTATTTTGTACGATTCAAGCATATTGATCGGTAATAAAAAAAGGGCTCTTTCACAGGATTCTCTTCTCAAACTATTGGGGAAGTGCATATATCTATGTTTATGTTTTCCTTTCTCTGTTATCATTCTTATGTGTTTCTAATCCAAATTATTCAAAAGAAGGTTGACGAACAGAACTTATTTTAATATACTTTGTTTCTGGCTTTGAATAATTTCTATGTTTTCAATTGAAATTAAGTAAAACGAATTCTTAAATTCTCTTTTTACTTGATAGAATTCCTTTCATTTATTCTTATTCACTTCATCCAAATTTACAAGATCCAAATAGTTTAACTACCTTTCCCTGTGAAGAAAATTTATAAAAAATTGAAACCGGTCCCTATTTTAAGAGACAGACCCCATAGCCCAATGGTAATTTAAGCATTTAATCAGTCAAACAATTCAAATCAAACAAACAAAGCTTGAACTATCATAACTAGCATAATATTTTAATCTAAACAAGTCTAAATCTTACAGAGAGATCCCTCTCTGAAGCTGGTAGGGCTAGATCCCAGCTTCAAAAGTGGTTTTGTGGTTACCTCTGTCCTTTCTTCTACAACCTTTAGAAATTACAGAGCGATAACAGGTTGAACTCGGGAACCATGGGATATAGACCCTCTCTTCCCCAAAACCATGGTCCCTCCTCGAAGACTTTATGATAATCATCATGACTATAAAATTGTACTACAAAAAAAACCTTTAGATTAGAAATATACCTTGCTTTTTTGGTCCAATTGGAGTAAATCTATTGTATGAGACCAAAACCATTAAAATGAAAAAATATTACAATTGATTTATATGAAAAAATGTAATCATTGATCTCCAAATAAGAGATCTCCATAGCTGGCACCTCATACAATTTATCCACTATATATCGACTTGTCATAACAAGAGGTTGATTGAGGAGGAGAATTAGATCGAACTACATCCTTGAATTAAACCATCTTTGAATAAGAGGATGCTTATGCTCCCACCCCTCCCCCATGCAATCATGGAGCTAAGATTAGCATTGATCCTTTGCATATGTGATGATAATGTAGCTAGGAAATATCCTTCCAATGTTTTCGTTAAAAAAAAAAAATATGATGTTGGGAAACTGGAATCCCCTGACTATACTCTAGTTTTCCATTAATATTTACCATAAAATCTAAATCATTAACCCACAACATTATTGTTTTCCCATAAAGAGAGTTGACCATAAACTGATAGCTAATAAAGGTTTTAGGCCTGTCTTTCCTCGTCATGAGATAATGTGTCTTGGAGGCCTTGTATTCCAATTGTTGAGTATACCATATATGACTCAATACTTCATGGTAACCTATGGAACCTACATTTAGCCTATCTAATGCACTCTTCACTAGAGGATATGGTGTAGCCTTCCATTTTTATACTCTCAAACAAAGTACCCTTAACAGCACGAAAGATATTTTCATTCCAATGAACATAGACCTCATCCAAACATATGCAAAAAACACCCTCTAAAAAAATGCAATCGGGGATTAGAGGAAAACTTAAATCCCCACAAGGAATAGACAAAATAATGTGCCCTACATACCAAATCAAAAAGAGAACCTTGAAATATTCAAGAATAATCTCCTACCTAGTCCAAAAGATACTACCATGACATAAATTTGACTTCATAGAACGAATTGCCATAGCTAAAGACTTGGAAAACCAAAAATCATGTTGGTGATGGCTTGGTTTTTTTAGGCTTGCACTTTGTCTCTCTCTTGTAATCCTACTTTCAACTCATAGGGGAATAAAGGGCCAAATATTTGGGCATGGAGGTATGCCTAAGAAACATATTTCATCCCACTCTCTAACTCACAAGCAATAATGAGATTTGTTGTCGCTTTGCTAGCACCACATAAATATATTCAAACAATAGCTTCAAGTTTAACATGTTTCTACTAGATATTCCTCCAATTTGTGGAGAAAAAAGGAGTTGGATTTGGAGTTATGTATAGATATATATGTAATATTCATTGGCGGGGAAGGTGGTATGATGATAATTCCACTACAGGCCTTGTCGTGACCATAATGGTAATTTATTTTCCCTTCGTAGGGATGACTATGTGTAATTGATTAAAACAATGTATTTGATCTTGAAATACATGTGATGCCTTGTGTTCTTGAAGCGGGGTGCTTGACCATTTAATCCCATATATGTTGTCTTCTCGTTGTTTTAATTCTTGTCTTTTGTTCCCTGAGTTGAAGAAGAGGAAAGGGACTATTTTGCTCCATGAATGATAAATAAATTTTTAGAATGGGGTACTTGTTGGGGGAGTATGTGTAACAAACAATGCACTCTTTGTATATAAACCTATAGGATATTTATTTCGAATGAATTGTTGCCATGTTTGACCTTGAGAGCTAAGGAGGTCCCACCCCAATTCATCTATTTTTTCCTTGCAAAGAAGCATATGGTCCCTAATGTTTCCTTTTTTCTAAGAAACATCATCCAATCAACTATTCTAACAAGTCAGTGCCCCATGAGAACTCCCAAGTATGTGAAGGCTTGATCCTCTTAATAAGAGACTTTCAATATTTATGGCAATTGTGGAGCCATTGTGGGCACAAGAAAAGGAAGTTAAGAAGAAAGACATTTGGAAGTGCATGTTTTCTACAAAAGCATCACAAAAGATATCAAGGGAAACCTTCTAGCAATTTGTTTCCTCTATTAACATTGATCATATAAGACTAATGACATCATTAAAAACAATTCAACTTTAACCTCATTAGCTACTTAAATACCTTTTTTTTTTTAGCCATGCCAAGATTCTAAAAAAACTATCCACTACGCAAAACAAAAAGAAAGGGTAAAAATGGTTAACCTTGTTTCACTCCTCTTGAAGTGGAATACAACCAATTGGGTGGCCATGAAATGTGACTAAAAGGATTGATTTCTAAAACATGTTCTTGACCAAAAGGAGATTATGCTAACATTTTCCTTTTAGCTAGATGATTAAACTTATGAAGTTTCATCACAACTTGTCATGAGCCTTTTTCACATTAACTTTTCAAAAATGGAAGCTAATTTCTAAATTTGGATCCTATGAAGAACCTCTCCAATCTTTATGACCAGCTAAAACAATAACCATGTGACAAAAATATATAGGAACCACTATTTTCAAACTAGAATAGATACCATTGTTCAAATTTAATGCAAAAGTCTTTAGTCGAAGGTGATCATAGTGAAAACCCCAAACTACGTATGTACAAAGTAGGTCACAATAATGATAATGTTGTGGTTGGCACCCAAAGTTTTGGGTTAGTTGTGCACGCACACATATCTTCGTTGCATGCACACATCATTTTTGCAAGAACATATCCATAGTTGTGCGATGAAAGGAGGAAGGCATGCGTGCCAACCAAGTTTTGTATTGCATGCAGAAGAACAAAAAGATACCACGTGCATGTTGAATCAAAAGAAGATCTTTGGGAATCTTTCTGAATAATAAAAAAATATAAGATGAGAGATCATGGGACAGATGATGGATGAGTTGGAGATTTCGTAAGGATTGTGATGCTCCAAGGAGGCTACATGAGCTACATGTGAATTGAAGAAGCGTGTGGAATTGGAAATCACTAAAGAGTGGAGCAGAAAAGAAATTGACAAAGCACTAGAGCAAAGAGGTAGTGGAAGGAAAAGAGAACAGTCTAATTTTGGAGAGAAGTATGTTTGAGTTTTGTAACAATCTAGTTCGAGTTTTGTATGAGGTCTATTTCGAGTTCCGTAACAGTCTTGTATGCGTCTAGAACAAGTCTTGACTAGAGTTTGTAATGGAGTTAGTTCAGTAGTGTAAAGCATGAGCAGAGAGTGCATGGCATAGTGTAATGCATTGGTTATAGAATGAACTAGAGCATAGAGCACCTTTCTATGTGTAATATGAGTTTCTTTGTGTATGCATCCTAAAGCTTAAATGAATATAATACAAAGCCATTATTCTCTCTGTCATTCGACATGTGGATTTTGAGTTAGATGAATTCATGTGTTAATGATTTCTTATTAATATGGTGTTGATAAAATGGAATGAATGAATGAACTCATGTATGGTTTTTGTGTATTCTTTATCCCTACACATCCAACGCAAGATGAGATGGTCTATGTGATTTTTGTGGCGTCTTGGGTAAGACCTTCTTCGATCCTCGACTAAATATTGATATGTTGACGCCTTGGGGTTTTGTTGGTCAACCCTCGATGAACCCCTAGATCAACAACCCCCCAGTGTTAGGAAGGATGCACGCAAGCGACCCAAAAAATGGTTTTGTTGTTGGGACCTGAAGGTTTTTTCTTGCATGATGAAGGGAGAGAATGAGGTGGAATCCATCTCAGGAGAAAATACAAGACTTGTTATTTATGAAGGAAGATGAGTTTTCACAATGGGAGACCAAGGGTTTAATAACCAAAGTGGAACGTTGGAAGGAGGGGTATATCTTCACAGGTTTGCATGAAATTTTCTTTGTTGAGTTTTTGTGTTTGCTATATGAATGGTTGAAGAGGCGGACAACTATCAACATTGTTATGAGACCCCAAGAACCATTGGTTTGGGACAAAACTACAGTCAATAGACCGAAATCCTTGGATAATTAGTGGACTTGAGCAATTGATTTTTGTTCCACAGGGTGAAACAAGGGTATATTGTGGAATTCACCATTAAGTACAATGATTCTTTCAGCAAGGTTGAGAGAAATTTTACCAAACATCCTTGGAAGAGGATGTTGGAAGAAATCCCTAGGTGGATAAAGATGTGACCTAGAAGAGCATGGGAGAGAAAGAGCCGAGAGATGTGTAAGAAGATTTGAGCTAAAGAGGAAAGTTGAATATAGGAGCAGAAAGAAGACAACAAGGGGTGAGAGACGAGGGGTCGGACCTAGAATGAAGATGAAGGAGACCACGCTAGGAGGATGTGTGAGAGAGAGTGTTGTGCCTGAGAGGAGCATAGAAGGAGATAGGCCATCAAAGAGACACAACATTAGGAGTAGGGTATCAAGTGAGGATACCAGGATTAGTGGTAGTAGGGTCAGAGAAGATGAAGTCAAATACCCTTGGCTATCAAGATATGATGCATCATTAGAGGAAGACGAGGTGCAGAGCAAAGCGCTGACATAGGAGAAGATGGCGAAGAACCCCTCTAAGAAGGGGAAGATAATTTAGTGATTGTGAATGGACTTGAGCGAATGTGGGTAGGAAGATACATGGGATCCCTCATCAAAGATGATGAGAGAAGATGGAGGAACCCCCTCTTTGAACCAACCCCCTTGCACATTTGCAACCAATAAGAAAGAACAACAAACAACGCAGAGATAGGAGTAGAGGAAGAAGGAGTAGCAAACAGAAGAAGAGAATATATGAGTGAAGAAGAAGATGAAGTCAAAAACAATTTGTGGGGGAGAGTATCAGTACCAATATCACCAACAATTAGCAGTCAGTCAAGAGGACACAACACTAGATTGATAATGACGAATCAAGACACAACATTAAGGCTACACGTGTTTTATGGAATGGGTAAGGACAATGTAGAGTAGCATTGGTTCACATGTGAGGCTATACGGTCTATGAAGAAGGTCATAAATGAAGCATCAAAGATCACACAGTTGGAGACCACTTTCAGAGACATAGCTATGACGTGGTACATGAAGTACAAGGTGATTGTGCTAGCGGGACGGACGAGATCCCTGACAGAATCCAAGAGAGATCTACTTAAGGAGTTCAGAATCCTAAGTTAGAATCATAGTGCATTACAGAAATCAAAGAGATCAAGCAACAGACTAGAGAAACCAAATGGGATTATGACCAACGGTTCAAAATATTGTTAGATAGGCTGACGTTTCGGTTCCAAGATGTTTAGCACAGGGAGTGGTTCATTGCAGGACTACTCTACCATATCTGAGTCTCGCTCACCCAGCAGAAGGTAACTACTTAGGCAGAGGATATGGAGATTGTGATGTGCCAGGAAGCTACGTAGGAGGTGGCAAGACATCAACAAGACTGGCGCAGGTGCAGTCACAGCTTGTAAATATCATGATGTAGTTGCAAGATATGGTGAAGACACATATGGTGCACAAGTACATATGGTTTAATACATGTCGGTCAAAAGTTCACCGCAAGGACAAATGTTCTACATTGGGAAAATAATTGGCGATAGGTTCACCAAATCCATTTTCTTCTTGGCCTCAGACTGAGCACTGCGAGATTTGCAAAAAATGGGGACATGTCCCTCCCAGATTCCCAACACTACAAAAGTACTAGAAAAATAGACACGCTCCATTTTGCGAGTTCTAGAAATACATGGTGCATGATGTAAGCAAGTATAGGTCACTTTATTTTATGCAAGAGCACACTCATGATGCATTCCAGATCCAAGAAGAATAGAAGGGTTGCAATTGTGGAGGCGTAGAAAGAGGATGATACCAAGGAGGTGTGATGGGTGGATATGGATGAGGAAGAGGATGAGGATATGTCGGCGATGGAGGAAGACCACCCACTTGTTTTAATTGTGGCAAGTTAGGCCACGTATTTTGATTTTGAACCAGACCGCGTGCTCTCTTTGTGTATTGTTACAACATGGAGCATGTCATTGAATATTTCCCCAACTTATTGAAGAAGTGGGAAGAGAAGAAGGCACACTGCAACATGGTGACTGCAAAGTCCTGTGGGAATCAAAAGAAATATGAGGAAGTTGATGTACAGGTGGAAACCCAAGGAGTTAAAATGGGCATGGAATTAGAGCACGAAGAGAGCTCGGGTCATAAATCAAAAGGGAATATCATAAAAGCAGTGTCATCCCCTCCCAAATTCCATGTTACGCAACATAAGTAGTTTTTGCGCGATGTGCAAAGGGATATATGGGAGGATACAATGCATGACACAAATGTCATTAGAAGAATCTAGGATGTGCGAGGAAGTACAACACACAATGCAAAGATTGTTGGAGGAGCCTTGAGCCCAGGAAGAATTGCAGTGTGCAACACAAAAATCATTAGAGGAAGCTTATGTGCACAAAGAGATACAATGCATGGCACAAAGGTCACTCAAAGAATCCCACGTGTAGGAAAAGGTATGATGGGAAAGAAAAAAAGGCCATAGAGGAGCACGTGCGCAAAGATTTGTGACACACAACGCGAGAAGAAGCCCATTGTGACACTGGTTGGGAAGAGCAAGTAGAGGATCAAGTAGGTAACTTCTTTTGTTGTTGTTTAAAATTGTTGAATTATTTAGATGTTGCAAGGAAGTTGATCCATATGTTGACAAAGTGCATGGGGGAAGATGAGTCAGTTGTAACTATATCTACCCCATTGCTAGAGAGGGATGTGTGCCAGGTGAGAAAACAAAAGCGCAGAGGAAGGGAATTCAAAAAGACAGCTGAACTTGGAAGCTATGAGATGGATGGTGTCATGTTGGATCTGTGATTCGATGTGAATATATTGCTGAAGAAATCATGGGAGTTTATGGCCAAGAGAAACTTGGTGTGATCCTCCATCCAACTTAGGCCACCTAATTAGTACATAATCTATCCTATCGGTCGGTTGGAGCATGTAGAAGTGAACATTGAAGGGGTAAAAACTAAAACATATTTTTAGGTAATTGAGATCACGGATGAATAACATCCCTACCCCGCGATACTTGGCATTGATTGGGCATTTGAAAAAAACGTAGTGTTGAATCTAAAGAAACGACATATGTCTTTTGAGACAAATATTTTGCACAAGATTACGGCATTACATCTCGACGAAGGAGACAAGTATAATGAGCCCGTGAATGAGGATGCTCGAAGTTCTATTATTGAAAACATCTATCAAATTATGGGGCACAAAGAATATTACATTAATCCCACATCATATGGTGAGTTGAGATGAAGGAGTGTGTGATTATATGATACAGACTCATACGAGGCTATGGAGTGATGGAAAAACAAGCTCTATGAAGTTTCTACCAAGATGTGTGCATGAATAACAAAAGCAGTACATTGGATTGGCTCTGAGTTATGTGATACACCGAGATTTGATGGTATTGGTCATGTTATCACACAGTTTGTATCTAGGTCAAAATGGCTATAAGATGGAGTTCAAACTGGCGTAACAGGAACCTATCCCACCCAATGTCACCGTGATGGGGAGGTTCTTTCTCTTTAGGGAGGTTAGGCCCAGGGGAGACGTCCCCGGTAACCTGGAGTTTTGAAGAGGCAAAAGTTTAAAAGGACAAAGGTAAAGTTCCCCCTTCACAGGTCACCACCAAAAACAGATAGTTCCTGCTAAACAACCAATAATGAAGTGAAGCCCCAAAGAAGAACATATGCCCGGAACAAGGCAACAGCAAACCAATATATGCAAGCTATGATTCAATGGGTTAGTACTTCATAAGACTATCTGATATTTAAATAAGAAATTATGGCAATAAATATTGACGAAGTCAATGTTTATCAATATAGCAATGCAAATAATATCACATCCTCGATAAATATTGAAATGAGATGGCATTCAATGTAACAAATCAACACAATATCAATTAATGCCTAAATCACCATTCAATTGCTTCTTAAACAAGACGTTGCTACATAAAGATAAGATATTCAAGTATGGCGTCAGCAACTTTGGGGTTAGCAGTTAGTTATGGTTTCAATTTAGAAAAGAGTTTGAGAGTTTGTTTGATCACTTTCACTTCAACGCTGGAGGTCTAAGATCAGTGCCTTTGGGCTAATGGAGTCAATTTAGCAGAGGACACAAGGGTTGAAAGATGATGGAAAAGCACTAGAGGGAAGAGTTCTGAAGTGTTGCTATGGAAGGGCTTCAGAATCAAAACCCTAGGGGAGAGAGGCTCACTCCAGTGTTGCTAAAGCAAGGCCTCGTGCTCTCTCCTCCTTCCTAAGGTTAACTTGGCAAAAACGGCTAGCATGAAAGAATAAATCAAGACAAGAGAGTGTAGTGAGGGAAAGTGTTGCTATAGCAAGGCTCTATCACTAAACCCTAGAAGAAAAATGACCCTAGGTGTAGATAACCTAGGCCTGGGATGTCTCCTCCTTCTTGACCTCTGGAAAGTACAGCTAGCTTGGGGAGAAGAAGAAATGAGAGTGTAGTTATGGCTAGGCTCTTTCTTCCTTCTTCAATGGCTGGAAATTTTCTCTTTTAGGGGACATGAGACAAGGACCTACTTGTGTGCTTGCCACCTAGGGTTTTGATTCAAAAAATTATAAATACATGTAAGAAAATAAGACTATAACCATTCAATCAAGAAGTTTTGTAGAAAAATACTTACAATTCTTTAAGAAATAACCATGCAAACCCTAGTTGTAACACCTTCCTTCAAGAGAAAAACCATAAAATGCCAAGAAATGTGTTCCTTCAACAAGTGCGCCTCACTAAACCAGCAAAAATAACCAACTAGGGTGCTAAAATCAGACCTCACTAATGAGTGAGTGATGTGTTGTGATAAAATGAGGCTAAAACTCCTCAATATATACTGTATCAATGACCTTAATTAACTTTTAGGTCATAAAAAGGTCAACAAGGCCATAATATTGTTTTTACATTAAATTGTCAAATTAAAACCCTAATTGAGCTGTAAAAAAGGTAAAAGCCCCTTCTAGGGCAAATGAGACATCCAGGAGCAAAACATTAGCCCCCCAGAGGCCTCTCCAACATGCCACATGTGTCACTGCTGCCCAGTCTGCCTCCAAAAATGTCCATGAAGCTGGATGACGTCATGGTGAGGATGGGGACGTCATGAGCCTTCCAAGGCCAACGTTCCACTGAAAAAGGGGTCATTCCCCCTAGGTCGAGCTCCGACAAAGTGCCTCTAATGGAACGTCCTCTTCTTCTCCGATGCAAGACCCTAATCAATCACTGCCCTATCTCTGTCCCCTGATGGGGTCTCAGCATCCATCTGGTGGGATCTTCAGCCCCATGGAGGTTCGAACTGATCATATCCCCATGTGTACCGGTCAAAATGGTACCTGTCCGTCGGGCATGGTCCTGCACATCAAAAGCTACGCCCTTCATGGGCTCATTAGTCACAGGGATCATAGCAATGTCAATCATGTTTCATCATTAATATTATTAAACATGTGCATAAAAACCCTGATACATCGGTCAATAGCTCAAAGACATTACAAAAACCTACAATACAAGACTGGAGAAAAGGACAAGACATTCTATTGGGCTAGTATCCACAAGAAAAGGGAAGTTTCATCCAAGCCATGTAAGTGAGGTGATGTGGCTAGGGGATGTCCAGACATGTGGGTGAAGTGAGAGCCAGGGATGTATCATGTTAACTGTGGGTGCCTTTGTAGAAGGCGAGTTGTACCTGTCATGGATGCAATTTTTCCAAACCCGTTCTTGCCTTTATTCTTTTCTTTTATTTGCTTTTTTCTTCTTCTTTTTCTTTTTATTCAAGGGCTAACCCGAGGACACTACCTTGGCATGGTAACCAAAGCTGACAGTGTTACCCACAAGTACTTTCACAGAGATGAGAAGGTTGGCTCGTGATGAGACCCCCTTTCCCTTGGCCATGCAACCAAAGGTCACTACCCTGGCGTGGTAACTAGATGCTGGAAATGTCATACTGTTAGGCACCCATGAACCTAATAGGTTGGCTTGTGATGAGACCCCCTATCCTCTTGACTAGATCTTGTTTGTTATTTTCCGGGTCCCTCTTGTTTCTTGCTGAGAGGATTTTTATTGCCTTCTCAGGGATCCCTGGGCGAAGCATCTCGAGGTTTTATTTCTAGGCTTTTATCTTTACCAGCTGCTTTTACCTTATGGGCCTTTAGCCCCTTCTTCCCACGAGATAAGGTGCAATCCTACAAACAGGTCAACCCAATGCCCAGACAAGGGGAATGGGATTAGTGAGCGGGAGATAAGGTGAAATAGTGGTGCTATGACGGGAGCGGACGATGGATTTTCAGAAATCCCCCTGGTGGCAAACCAAAACCTATGGGCATAGGCTTGCTAGGGCACCCTGTCAATCTCCCCAAGCATGGTCAAGTGGGTTAATGTAAGATCCAAGCAGTTGTTAGAGGTAAAAGGGAATCAGATGCATATATTTAAAGGTTTCAATGAT
>ML788486.1:318594-350630 GCA_009831015.1 Picea engelmannii
AAATTTATAAAGGTTAGGTTCCATCCCATAACTAACTTTGAATTGCAAAATAGATATAAGGGTACTTAATACCCCCAAGAGCATATTTGTTATTGTGAACGACATTGGACAGCCAAGCGAATCCCACACACTTAATGGGTCCATCAATTTTTACATACAATGGACATTGTCCCTAGAAGCTGGTACATTCAGGAGGAAACAAGAAGGCAAATGGGATACTGGGGTAATGTGACTACACACTTCTATGCAACATTCATTTTTCCGACAGATGCCCCAATGCAGAAAGTGGTCCTCCTTCAAATCAAAGATTTCATTTTTCATCATCATCCGAAGGATGCCACATCGAAGGTGGTATGCGCTTATCACAAGCCAATGGAAAAACTGAAAGAGACAGAACACTATTGGAATATTGAAAGCGATGACATTGATGAAGATGACCCAAGGGGCATGCAGACTAATGAGACCAAGGGTCAGCATTCAGTGGAAGGGAAAGTTTCAGATAGTGATGCAATGGATTATAGTCTCCTGATTAATACAAAGAAACATAATATTGGTACTGAGGATGGCCATCATCGAGGATTATTGGGACAAGGAAACAGTCACCCAGGTGGTATATTTTCTAAAGGAATATGAGGATATTTTTCCCCGAAGCTTCTCGAAGATGAATGGAATCACAGAATCCCTTGGGGCCATGAAGATTTAGATAAATCCATATGTTAAACCAATAAAAAGAACACTAGATTGTCTCAACCCTAAGTATAAGGAGAAGGTTTGTAAGGAGCTAGATCGGATGTTGGATACAGGGATCATTGTTCCCATTGAATAGTTCGAGTGGATTAGTCCAATGGTGGTACAACCAAAGAAGATAAGCGACATAAGAATTTGTGTCGACCTGCGCACCCTAAATGTGGCCTATGTACACGATCCATTCCCCACACCCTTAACTAATGAAGTACTGGAAAATGTGGATGGATGTGAGTCCTACTCATTCACTGATGGATTCTTTGGATGTCACCAAGTCCAGATTTGTGAGGAGGATCAAGCCAAGACAATGTTTGCGACAGAATGGGGCTTGTTTGCTTACACAGTCGTGCCCTTTGGGCTAAAGAATGCACCTACATTATTTTCCAAGATCATGGTCGCAACGTTCAAATACTTTATTCATAAGTTCCTAAATGTGTACCTAGATGACTTGACAGTGTTTATCCTGTTAAAGGAACACATGTGAGCTCTACAATCGATGTTGGATAAGTGTCACTAGCTACAGATTTCCTTTAATTGAAAGAAGTGTATATTTTGTACGTTGTTCGACACGCTACTCAGACATGTGGTATGAAATGAAGGATTTTCAGTGGATCAAGCGAAGATTTTTATGTTACTAGACATGGTGGCCCCCACTTCAGTTAGAGAGTTGTGCACTACTCTAGGTCACACTGAGTATTACAGGCGGTTTATTCAAAGTTATGTGCATGTTGCGATTTCGATTGAGAAGTTGTTGTGAAAAAACACCAAGTACTTGTGAACAAAGGAGTGCAAGGATGCATTGGACACATTGAAGGAGAAGTTGGTAATTGCGTCGATCTTGGTCTTTCCAGATTGGTCCAAGATTTTCCATGTTCATGTAGACGCGTCATCCCTTGCGTTGGGCACAATCCTTGTGTAACCTGGAGAGGGGAATATTGATCATCTAGTTTACTTTTCTAGATACAAGCTATCTAATCCAGAGAATAATTATAATACCACGGAGCGCAAGCGCTTGACTATGGTGTACGCATTGCAGACGTTTCAACATTATTTTCTCGCCTCCCATTCAAATTCTTTACTGACCATTTAGCGCTCAAATATTTGGTCAAGAAGCCCATGTTAGGGGGAATAATTTGTTGATGGTTGTTTTTGTTGGAGGATTTTGAGTTTGAAGTAATCGTCAAGCCATGTAAACATAACGTGGGCCCTGATCACCTTTCAAGGATTGAGTCGAGGGAAGCAGATCACAGCTTGGATGATGAACTCCCTGACACACTGCTATTTAGAGTAGAAGTAGTTCCAAATCAACTTGTCGAGATTGAAAAATTTCTCACAACAGGACAAGCATTGACTGATTATACACGGACACAATGTCGCCAACTAGTGACTTGTAGTGCAGATTATTAGTTGATTATTGGTCAATTATACAAGCTTGGTGCCTACAAAATTTTGCGCAGATGTGTTTTAGACCATGAGAGGAACCTGATTTTGTATGAGGCTCATGAAGGTATTGCATGCGATCATACTGTTGTAAAGACTATGACGCATAAGGTGTTGCATGCAAGCCTATGGTGGCCATCGTTATTTGAAAATGCCAAGGAATATTGTAAATGGTCTGATGTCTGCTAATGCACCAACAAGCCCTACCATATAGATGAATTAATTTTGTTCCCTATCACAAAATTGGAGTTGTTTTAGAATTGGGATATTGACTTTATGGGACCAATCAATCCCCCGGCACGTCGAACAAGTGTCCGCTACATTATCATGACCATAGAGTATTTGACACGGTGGTTAGAAGCCACGTCAGTCAAGGATTGTACTACATAAACAACTTCATGCTTCATATTTGATAATGTGATCACAAGGTTTGGTTGCCCAAAAGTGTTGATGAGCGATCAAGGAGCACACTTTCTGAATGGTACTATCTATGAGCTCACTCAAGAATTTATGATCCATCACCAGAAGAGCACCCCCTATCACCCACAAGCTAATGGTACAGTTGAAGCATTCAATAAAATTTTAGAGCATGCTTTAACCAAAGTCTGTAATGTGCAGCGCCATGACTGGGATAAGTGAATTCCCACGGTACTATGGGCATATAGAACAACCTGTAAGTGGTTGACTAAGCATATTCCCTTTAAGCTCATCTATGGAATGGAGGTCCTCATGCCATTTGATTTTTTTGTTCCAATTTTGTGTGTTGCTATAGATACTCATATGTCTAATGAAAAGACACTACAAAAACGGTGGATGATCTTATGTTATTAGAAGAGGACCAATTTATGGAGGGTTTCATCTAAGTGTTCGATAAGTAGAGATAGAAAGCATGGCATGGCCATAAAATCTGACACAAAATCTTACAACTAGGTTCTTTGGTGTTGCTATATGACAACGAATTTCTCCAACACCCCATAAAGTTGTGAATACATTAGTTTGGCCCGTTCTGCCTAGTCTACATCAGTGAAGTTGGCCACACTGCAAGGCCATCCACTCAAGGGACTTGTCAATGGAAGCCGGTTGAAAGTATATTATGGCCCGTATAGGTTGAATGCACTTTGAAGGATTCAATAAGGCAGGAGTTAACATAGCGTAGGAGATAGATAGGAGGGTATAGGATATGAATAATTGCACCTTTATTCGCATAACAAGACTCATTCAATTAACACATGAGGCCATGAAAGGTTGATAGGTCCGTAGATTTCCCATATTTTAGCCAACGAGTTAAGTGATGAGCAGTGTACGATGTACTAAGTAGGACAAGGGACTCGCACAGGAGTGGTACGTGCTACATGGCACTTGGACATAGTGAAATTTCAAGCAATCTGATTCAACCAGATCACACATGGTCAAGGTACGCAAAAATTTATCACGGCACATTCCAAAAGGCCCAACGTCAGTACGACAACCCAATTTCGTTACACATCACACCATTGGAATATGCAGCGGGTCAGTACAAGTATCCTGAAGATTATCGCCGGTCG
The DNA here is from genome assembly GCA_009831015.1 of Picea engelmannii. NCBI lineage: Eukaryota > Viridiplantae > Streptophyta > Pinopsida > Pinales > Pinaceae > Picea > Picea engelmannii. The sequence goes on from ML788486.1 coordinate 322,323, forward strand.
GAAATTGACAACTTCGTGGCATGCATTGTTGGCTACCTTCCTGGCTATAAATACACATTGTCTGCATCACTATAGTCAGAGAGGTCCTCCATTTCTCTGCAAATAAAGTTCCCATTAGTTGTCAATTGAGCAATATTCCTGATGATTCAACCAATAGTTCTAGTTCAATAAAGCATTCTAGTTCCAACGGGAAGTCCCAATGTCATGTTTGTTTCCATCAAATGAATAGATAAATCCAAATCTCAATACGCAGGCAGCCAAAAGTCCTACGATTTCCTTCTCACGTCGATTTCAATTTCGAGTGCAACTACTCGGAAGGGGTCCCAGCCTGCAATTCACCCGTAAAATGCATTCACTTGCCACACAATTCCCTGAATTGTTCTTCAAAGTAGCGATGGGATGTCGGCTCTCTCAGTCGAGAGTTGGTAAGCCTCTTGCCATGGATGATCACCTTTGTTGGTGTCGGTGGCCCGATTTTTCAGGTTTCCCCCTCCATCGTTTGTTGAGGTCCATGTCTTCCTTCACATACACCTAGCTAAATGAGACACGAGGAAGACGATGGTCTGGACCAATGGAGCCTTCAATCGGGGCCAACTTCTTGCAGGTTCCTGAGTAGCTAGACCAAGTTCTAGTTGTACTGATTGGCTTGGTTTGTGCATGTATTTTTGGGGGATATGCTAAAGTCCATCTACCACTCACCCCTCCAAAAAGAGCTCATAAACAAATATTTTGAAAGCCTGATTAATGAGGCTCAAATACGTCTTTCACCTCATCGGTTGCTCGACTCATTCCAGGAAGTGTGTTCGGTTGCAACTAAAACCTGGATAGATGAGTTTCTCTTACTTAAATAGGGCTGCAACCATAGCCTAGTTTGATGCTCTGGACATAATCCAAGCATGATTGTTTCCATAGCCACAGTTCAATGATTTCCTTTTACTCAGACCTTGCATAGATATACTAGTCAATCCACATCAGTAAAGTTTCTATTGCTTCAGTCACACCGTCAACAAAACCATTGGCTCAAGGATGAGCCAAATAAGTGTGTTGGGGTTTCTGTTGGCACCTAAAGTTTTGGGTTATTTACGCACGCACAATTCATAGTTATATGACGAAACGAAGCAGGCGTGTGCCCCACTGAAGTTTTGTATTGCGTGTAGAAGATCGAAAAGATACCGCATGCCAGCCGAATCAGAATAAGGTCTTCAGGAATCTTCCTGAATAATAAACAAAGACAACATGAGAGATTGTGGGATAGATGATGGATGATATGGTTAGTTCATTAGGATTGTCACATTCCAAGGAGGTTATGTGGGCTTCTGATGTAGGAATATCGCTATCAAATCAAGAAAAGTGGATGTGGAAGCGAAGTCGACACATCAACGCATTGAAAGAGCCAAACCGACTCTTAACCAGCTTGGTAGCGGTGTGGAGATCTTTTTGAATCTCTTGTTAATTAATTAGTTGTATGTAAAGTCAGGCCACCATTTTGAATTGACGGATCATTGTAAATTCTTACACGACTATAAAATATTACAGGTGTAGGATATTATCCCACATCAGTCATTAGGTTGCATTAATTAAGCCGAATAGGTAATTGCTTGAGTAGTGTGTGATAGAATTTAGATAGGGGGAGAAAGAGCAGAGAAGCTATGGGTCCTTAGATAAGTTTTCAAATTGTAATGACTATAGGATATAGAGGTGTAATCATGTTTTTTTCTGGAATGAATAGAACAGAGGAAGTTGATCCAATTTTACCGTGTTGATATTGTTTACAAGTTTACTGTTGTTATGAGTTTTGTGGATGTATGATGTTCATGGTGAATGGATGAATTTATGAAGAATTGAATAAGTTCAATTATTTCTCTTCTGTAAATTATGCAAGGAGTGCATATTGAACGCAAGGAGTGTGTGTGAGAGAGTCTTGTTCGACTCGAAGCTCAGAAGAGATAGCATGGAAATTTTGTATGCAAAGTGTGCATATTAAGTGCAAGGAGTGTGTATGCGAAGTCTTTGACTTGGAGAAATAACTCAGGTTTTTCTCGCAAGAAAGTGTAGAGGTTGGTTGCAAGGAGTGCACAAGACCAGAAATCGACTAAGTGTCAAAGAAACCTTTCAGAAGAAGAATTTGCGAAGGTTGGGCAAGGTGAAGGGTGAAGATCTATCCAGGAGGAGCCAAATTATTTCAGACCGTTGGATTTAGATAAAGTGTACAAGATTTAAACTCTATGTATACATAGGAGGAGAGATCGTCGAAGTCCCAAAGTAATAAGAGACCATTCATTATCAAGGTTGACAGGTGGTGAAAGATCCACATCTCTCGAGAAAGAGTTTGTGGCCAAGGAGAGAACAAAATTGTCGAAGAGTCGTGAGTCATCAATCTGTGAAGGGACACTTGTAACCATATCGTGTATTCCAAGTGAAATCACTTTGGGAGAAACAGAGTGTGGGGAAGATAAGATTTTCGAAGGCCAAAATTTCGAAGGAGACAAGGGTCGTTGATTTAGGAGGGTTAAATATAATCCGTAGATTTGGAAAGGACGTATTTGAGCCATCATTTCAGAAGCACCGTCGAGATTGTGAGATCGACGGTTACGAAGGATTGCGGGGATGGAAAATGCTCAGAATTTAAAAACTTGAGAGTGGGTCGCAATAGAAACCGTGGTATTGCAAATTGGACATGTGGTGTTTGGTAGTGAATCACGGGGAGAAAAGTGGATTGACCCCAAACCACTTTCGGCCATGCCTGTAATTGTGTGTGGACACAGCTCGAGGTCATATGCATAAAGGAGCTAACAGAGGAGGAGCTATCACCTGAACACTAATCACTCGGTAGTGCGAAGGGAGAGATCGTGAGTGTCATAGAACTTGCAACGAAAGACTGAAGATACCTATGGTTATTTACAAACAAGACCATTAAGGTTTTAGAGAGCTAATTCAGCTCTGATAATTGAAGATCCTTGACCGGGAGGCCGCACAACCCAAGGAGAAGGGGGGTTGGCATCAAGAGTACCTCTGGAAAAAACATTCATGGAATCCTATCCATGAGTTCTCACACTATCTTGCCATGCTTCAAAATATCAGGTTCGGTTACCCAACTTGAATCTTCCACAAAGTGATCCTTCCACTTCACCAAATATTCAGGATACATCTTTCTTTTGGTTTTCCTTCCAACTCTTTGTTCCAACATTTTCTCCATATGAGGTTTTTCTACTATGGGCATCTATTCTTCCCACTGAATCTCTTCTTGATCATCTAATTCTCCTACATCATCTCTTCTATAAGGATACAAATCTACAACGTTGAATATCGGTGATATCCAAACATTGTTCGACAACTCGATCTCATAAGCATTTGCTGCAAATTTTCTAAGGATCTTGCATGGTCCTATCTTCTTCATATTCAACTTATTATATGTTCCTCTTGGAAACCTCTCCTTTCTCAAATGAGCTAAAACTTCATCTCCCACTTCAAATTGAACTTCCCTTCTTTTCTGATCAACTCTGTCCTTATACTTCTTATTACTATCATGTATATGTTTCTTAACTTGATCATGAAGTCTTTGCATTTCTGTAGCAAAATCTTTTGCTCCAACGCTCCTGAATTCATCTTGTTTCAACTCTCTCAATTCCGCAATCCCTCTTGGTTGTCTTCCATATACTATCTCAAATGGACTTCCCAGTGCTCCTATTAACTGAATTGTTAAATGTGAATTTTGCATGTGCCAGAATCTGATCCCATTGACGACCTTGTTCAATGACTAAACTCCTTAACAATTTTCCCATACTCTTGTTCACTACTTCAGTCTGTTCGTTTGTCTGAGGGTGATATGTTGAACTAAAAGATAAATTTGTTCCCAGCCTCTTCCATAGAGTCCTCCAAAAGTGTCCTACAAACTTGGTGTCCCTATCTGAGACTATACTTCTGGGCAATCCATGTAATCTCACAACTTCTCTAAAAAATACATTGGCTATATGTGTTGCATCATTTGTTTTCTAGCATGGTATGAAATGTGCCATCTTAGAAAATCTATCGACCACAACAAATATGGAATCACTTCCCTTATGGGTTCTAGGTAATCCCAATACAAAATCCATACTAATTGCATCCCAAGGCCTTTCTGGAATAGGCAATGGCTGATACAAACCAATATTTTGTCTCTTTCCTTTTGCATGTTGAAAATTTTTACATCGGTCTAAAAATTTATTCACATCTGCCCTCATACCTGGCCAATAATACAACATATTCAGTTGTGCAAATGTTTTATCATGACCAAAATGTCTGGCTAGGTCTCCACTATGTTTTTCTTTCAACAAATTATCTCTCATTGAGCATCTTGGTATGCACAATTGTCTTCCTTTAAACAAAAATCCATCCTGGATCAAATATTCTTCCCATGAGTTTTTATCCCTCAACAAAGGATTTCCATATGCTTCATAAGAGTCCTTAAAATATGGATCTTTCTAATACATTTCCTTAAGGTGCTCAAACCCTAAGGTCTTCACTTGGAATTCCTATACAACCAAACTCCTCCTGCTCAAAGCATCTGCAACTTTATTAACACTTCCAGAAATATGTTTAATGACAAAAGTAAAATTCTATGTGAATTCTACCCACTTAGCATGCCTTTGATTCAACTTCTCTTGCCTAGTAATAAATTGCAAAGCTTGATTATCACTATACAAGACAAACTCTTTTGGAATTAAATAATGTCTCCATTTCTTCAAAGCTTCAATCACTGCATAAAGCTCCTTGTCATATGATGAATAGTTCTCCTTTGTGTCATTCAAATTTTCACTAAAATAAGCAATTAGCCTATTATCTTGACTCAAAACTGCTCCAATGGCTATTCCACTTGCATCACACCTCATCTGAAATGTTTTTCCAAAATCGGGTAAAACCAAAATTGGTTGTTCTGTTATCTTCTTATTCAACACCTTGAAGCTTTTCTCAACCTCCTCTGTCCAATTAAAAGACTTATGTTTCTTCTTCACAGTATCCATCATGGGTGCACATATACCACTAAAATTTATGATAAACTTTCTATAAAAACATGTCAATCCATGAAAACTTCTCACCTCAAATATGTTTCTTGGTGATGGCCACTCTTTGATTGCTCTCACCTTCTCTAGATCCATCTTTAATTCATTTCAAGATATCACAAAACCCAAAAATATGAGTTATGTCTTCATAAAAGAACTTTTCTTCAAGTTTATTAACAACTTTTCTTCCTGCAACCTCCTCATCACTAATGCCAAATGTTTTAAATGTTGTTCCTCTGTTTTGTTGAAAACTAATATATCATCCAGATACGCAATGACAAATTTACCTATGAAGTCCTTCAGTACTTCATTCATAAACCTCATAAATGTGCTTGGAGCATTTGTCAATCCAAATGGCATGACTAGCCATTCAAACAAACCTTCATTTGTCGTAAATGTTGTCTTCCATTCATCTCCCTCTCTCATCCTTATCTGATGATATCCACTCTTCAAGTCTAGTTTTGAAAAATAGCTTGCTCCACTCAAACAATCCATCAAATCGTCCATCATGGGTAAAGGAAATCTATACATGATGGTAATCTTGTCGATGGCTCTAGAATCTGTACACATTATCCATCGTCCATCCTTCTTCGGACTTAATACAGTTGGCACTGCACATGGGCTTAGACTTTCCCTAACTAAACCTTTATCCAACAACTCTTGAACTTGCTTCTTAACCTCTTCATTCTCTTGTGGTGTCAACCTATACGCCTCTTTATTTGGTAAACTGGCTCCTGGAATCAAATCAATATGGTGTCTAATACTCATAATGGGTGGTAATGAGTGAGGCAACTCATCCACTACTATGTCAGCAAAATTCTCTAGCAATTCTTGGATTTCTTCAGGTAAATAATTCATAGAAGTATTGGTAAGGATAACTCTTGGCTTCCTCACTACAATAAATTGCATTTCTTGATCTTTCTTAATCTCCTTCAAGAGTTCCTTCCCACTCGTGAGAAGTATTCTTGTGCTGACTTCTTCCTTTTCTTTCTTCTCTTCTATTGGTAGTAACATGTGATTTCTACCATTCTTCTCTAGAGTATAGGTATTTTTTCTCCCATCATGAATGGCGTTCCTATCAAACTGCCATGGTCTCCCCAACAAAATATGACAAACATCCATAGGAATTACATCACACAAAATCTCATCTTGATAACCTCCTATTTTAAATTCAACTTTACATTGTTGATTTACCATTACTTGATGTCCCTTCTTCAACCATGATACCTTATACGGGCTTGGGTGTGCAGTTGTCTACAGTTCCAGCTTTTAGACCATTTCTGTAGATACTAAATTATTAGTACTTCCACTGTCTATAATCATCTTGCAAACTTTTTCCTTTGTTTTACAAGTAGTCCTGAACAACTTTGTTCGTTGAACTGAATATTCTATTTCTTTCTCTGGCTTTAGAAGAACTTTCCTCATCATAAGGTTTTGTCCTCCTTCTGCTACCTCTGCTTCTTCATTATTCTGGGCCTCAAAAATGTGTGCTTCTCCTCCTCCAGCTTTCTTCCTCTTGGGGCATTCCCAAGACATGTGTCATGTCTTTCCATAGACATAAAATTTAACTCCACCTCCTCTACCTCTTCCTCTTCCTCGAGGAAAAGAATTTCTCCCACCAAACGGTCTTCTTTGGAAACTTCCTCCTCTTTCAAAGTGACTATAAGATTTCTTAATCTCATCCTTGGTTTTCGGTGCCTTACCATAGACAATTCCCTTACCTCTATTTGAGCCTTTGCTTCTGCTTCACTGACTCTGATTCCTGGCCAACTTTTCTTCTGCCTTTAGTGCAATCTGATAAGCATCTTCCACTGTCCTCATAGTCATCATGTTGATCTCATCCTATATTTCATATATCAAGCCATTTATATACCTGGAAACTTTTTCATCATCCTTCTCTCTTAGTCCAGTCCTAATATTCAGTCTATAAAATTCTTTTGTGTACTCTTTCACTGTCATACCCCTCTGTCTCAGGTTCTGCAACTTTCTGAACAAGTTTATCTGGTAATCCTTAGGTATGAATTTAGCCTTCAGTTTGGCTACCATTCTATCCCAATTGTTTATCTTTTGTTTACCTTTGCTCCTTCTCTCTGCCTGCAATTCATCCCACCACAGTGTTGCATGTCCCTTTAATCTGGTGACAGCATGTATCACCTTCCTTCCTTCATTGACATCTTCATAGTCAAAATACTTATCCATGGACCTTATCCAGTCCAATAGCTCTTCAGCATCCAAATTACCTTCATACATTGGGATGCTCATCTTTGCTCTAGCTCCCAATTTCAGGACAGCTTTCAATAAGCATTCTTCAGCTGCATCTTCCCCTTTAGCTTCTTCAACACGGTTTTCCATAGGTGGATCTACATGAATCCTTGGTGGCATTATTTCAACTATTTCTAATACACAGAATACAACTTCAAACTTTTTCAAGCTCTGATACCACTTGATACCAACCCCCCTTCTCCTTGGGATGCGTGACCTCCTGATCAATGATCTTCAATTCTCAAAGTTGAATTAGCTCTCTGAAACCTTAATGGTCTCGTTTGTAAATAACCACAGGTCTCTTCAGTCTTCCAGGGCAAGTTCAATGACACTCGCGATCTCTCCCTTCGCACTACCGGATGATTAGTGTTTAGGTGCTAGCTCTTCCTCCATTAGCTCCTTTCCGCATATGACCTCGAGCTATGTCCACACATAATTATGAGCACGGTCGAAAGTGGTTTGGGGTCAATCCACTTTTCTCTCTACAATTCACTACCAAACACCACGCGTCCAATTTGCAATACCACGGTTTCTATTGTGGCCCGCTCTCAAGTTTTTAAATTCCGAGCACTTTCCATACCCACAATCCTTTGTAACCGTCGATCTCACAATATCAATGGTGCTTCTGAACTGTTGTCTCAAATTTGTCCTTTCCAAATCTACGGATCGGATTTAACCCTCCTAACTCAATGCCCCTTGTCTCCTTCGGAACTTCAGCCTTCAAAATTATCAACTTCCCCACACTTTGTTTCTCCTGGAGTGTTTTCACCCAGAATCCACGATCTGGTGACAAGTGTCCCTTCGCAGATCAACGACTCACGACTCTTCGATGATTTTGTTCTCTCCTTGGCCACAAACTCTTTCTCCAGAGTTGTGGATCTTTCGCCACCTGTCAACCTTGATAAAGAACGGTCTCTTATTATTTCGGGACTTCGACGATCTCTCCTCCTATGTATACACAGAGTTTAAATCTCATGCGCTTTTCCTAAATGCAACGGTCTGGAATAATTCAGCTCCTCTTGGATAGATCTGCACCCTTCACCTTGCCCAACCTTCGTAAATTCTTCTTCTGAAAGGTTTCTTCGATGCTTAGTCAATTTCTGGTCCTATGCACTCCTTGCAACCAACCTCTGTGCTTTCTTGCGAGAAAAACCCGAGTTATTTCTCCAAGTCAAAGACTTCGCATACGCACTCCTTGCGCTTAATATGCACACTCTACATACAAAATTTCCATGCTATCTCTTTTGAGCTTCGAGTTGAACAAGACTCTCTCACACGCACTCCTTATGTTCAATATGCACTCCGTGCATAACTTACAGAAGAGAACAATTGAAAATGATTCAATTCTTCATAAATTCATCCATTCACCATGAACATCATACATCCATAAAACTCATAACAACAATAAACTTGTAAACAATATCAACACGGTAAAATTGGATCAACTTCCTCTATTCTATTCATTCCAGAAAAAAACACGATTACACCTCTATCTCCTACAGTCATTACAATTTGAAAACTTATCTAAGGACCCATAGATTCTCTGCTCTTTCTCCCCCTATCTAGATTCTATCACACACTACTTAAGCGGTTACCTATTCAGCTTAATTAATGCAACCTAATGACTAATGCGGGCTAACATCCTACACCTGTAATATTTTACAGTCGTGTAAGGATTTACAATGATCCGTCAATTCAAAACGATAGTCTGACTTTACATACAACTAATTAATTAACAAGATATTCAAAAATATCTCCATGCCGCTACCAAGTTGGTTAAGAGTCGGTTTGGCTCTTTCAATGCGTTGATGTGTTGACTTCGCTTCCACGTCCGCTTTTCTTGATTTGATAGAGATGCTCTTGCATTAGCTTCATGCAGATAGAATAATCCTGTGGAAATGGCGATCACTAAAGAGAGTGGATTAGAGAAGAAAGTGACAGAGCACCAAAGAAAAGAGGCAAAGGAAGGAAAAGAGAACAATCCAGTTTTGGAGATAAGAAGTCTATCTGAGTCTTGTAACAGTCGAGTTTGAGTTTTGTATGAAGTATGTTTTGAGTTATTTAATAGTCATGTATCTGTCTGGAACAAGTCCTGACTAGAATCTAAAATGGAGTTAGTTCAATAGTGTATAGCATGAGCAAAGAGCACATGGCACAATGTAAAGCATTGTTTGTAGAATGAACCAAAGCGCGTAGCACCTTTCTATATGTAATATGGGTTTGTTGATGTATGCATCATAAAGATTAAATAAATATAATAGAAAGCCATTATTCTCTTTGTCATTCAATATGTGTTTTCTGAGTTAGATGAATGCACGTGTTAATGGTTTTTGATTAATATGGTATTGATAAACTGGAATGAATGAATGAACTCCCGAATGGTTTCCATGTATGCATTACCCCTTCACACCTGACACAAGACCAAATGGCCTTTGTGATTCTCATGGCGTCTCAGGTGAGATCTTCTTCGATCCTCGACTGAAGATTGATATGCCAACACCTTGGGGTTTTGTTGGTCAACTCTGAATGAACCCTAGGTCATCAACCCCCCAGTGTTAGGAAGGATGTGTGCAAGCGACCCAACAGTTGTACCATTCAATTAGGGTTGGGATGAGAATTTACATCGTGTTGCATTCTTAATTTTGGTTGAGGAACTAATTTCTCAATTTATAGGGAGAGGTAGAATGTAAAAAAAAACGTACAAGACGAATATTTCCAGGGAAGTGATTATAAATCCCCAGGAAAGTTTCCCTTGTAAAGCTTGGTGGGGTGAAGGGGAAGAACTTATCCCCAATAATAAGGAATGAAAAATTCAGTAGGACACATACCCATCCATTAGTAGGTAGTTATTTTCCATCGAGTGGTATTGAAATATAAAGAAGGATGAGCACGTGTGAGGGGAGGAATGAGTTTGAAGGGACACAATGAGTTTGAATTTTTTAAATCTCACATGAAACTCTTCACCCCTATTTAATAAATGAAGACCTTAATTGTGTCAAATAGGTCTGCCTATAATGAAAACAAGAGTCTAATTTCATAAATGGGTGGGCTCCTAAATAATGTCATAATTATACAAGGAGTAGAATTCCCGACTAAATAGAGTGATGGGATCTACTCTCATCTCCTCCTCTTTATTTATTCCAATACATTTAAAAAACACACACCATTTGTTTTAGTCATTATGGAAGGAAGAGGATTTTGGCTCTTATTTTAAATATAATTGATGTCTACCTCCATTGGATAAGTAAACAAAGATGAAATGGATTTTGATTTCTCTTTGAGCATGGTTGGATGATGGCTTGTGATTTGAACACTCAATCCACAATACTCTCCTATCATCAATGAGGATCCTTTTCACATCATGTAATCACTTTGATAGATGCAAAATAGGTTGTTTCTAAGAGATCAACTAACAATGTGCTAACCAAAGTTGGAATTGTCATTGGATGGATGGGACTTGATACAATGTGATGGAACATCATCCATTAATCCATTATAACATGAGCATTGAATCAAGTTGAGTTGAAGTAGAAGATCGTACTTTATTTATATTTATTATTTGAATCCCTACCTTGTACATTCCCTCGTTGCCTTCTCCTCCTCTCCGGGGTTCTTGCATTATGTTATGGTATTGATCCGAAAAGATCTTTTACACGACTGTGGTTGAGTTATTATGCATGTGTTTATTAACCAATTTAGGAAGATGAATGAAAGAGGAAGAATTATAGAAGAAATGTAACAGCCATATAAACATGTACATATATGAAACAAAGCATGAACAACAACAAACCATAAACAACAATGTAATAACGGAGTTTGGCAATCTCGCTACGTCTCCAGGCCTTTGTCTCAGTGGGTGAGGCTTTCTTATTTCTGTTCAAAGCTCAATAAGTACATCACAACAGTGCCAAAAGGTTACAAAACTGATATGGTCTTGTTATACCAGATCTCTAGAACCCAACAAAAGAAACAACACTCAAATCGGATGACCGGAGCTCCCAGAAATGGCCAGCAAAGGTGCGCTCCTCAACAGCTTCCCTGCATAAAAATAGCTTTGGCTTGGCAAATATTCAGCATAAACTTGCTCTGAAAGTTCCCCCATGGCCTCAAGAAGGCATGGTTTATATAGATCTGAATTTGGTAACCATTTCTCAACTTCCCCCCAAGACCTGGCCTCAAAAAGGGCCCAATATCCCCCAATATTGGCCAAAAATCTCCAAAACATGCCTAAAAATCATTAAAAAATCATAAGATATGGTTTAAAAAACCACTTTTGGAGAAATATATGGTTTAGCTCCTATGGATTGGGTGCGCGCTCCTAAAACAAGGTCATATGAACTCATGTAGCCAAGCGCCAACCCCCTAGGGGTTGTGCGTTGGCCCCTCCTCCGTAATACCTGGTCGCATGCGCTATGGTTGGATCCCTGAATCCAAGGGCTAATCCCCAGTCCTCTGCGCCCTGCATAAACCTTGTGGACACATGTAACAAGTTCCTGAAACTAGGGGTTGTTTCGATATCTGCCCCAACAACAAAGCCTTGGGGGTATATGGTTATAACTCCATGCTCGTAAAGATGAGGTCCCATGGACGACTCTATGGCATTGGTCGCATACATATGTTGTGGGTTGGGGCTAGGCCCCATCCCTTACTATGCCCGCCTATACCAATGTTTAAACTTAAACATAAGATTAATGACATAGATTACAAGGAACAACTGCGGGTGGGTTGGCTAGCCCAACCCTACCAAACCCTGGCCCGGTGGGAGGTCACAAGGTCGATTCCGGTAAACTCCAAAAATTTTCCAATAAACATTTAACCAACCACTAGGTGCCACATGGCACCTCCTCTTTCGCCAAACACTATGAAAAGTGTCAAAATCCGATTGGACCCCATATCTGCCCAGTTAGCACGTATGCCTAGTCACTGTCTACCATGTGTCGTCATATGGGCGTGCCACATCATCTGTACAGGCGTGTCGCATGTCACCCTTGCAGTGGTGACATGTGTCACCCCCAAATTGATCCACTATACATGTCCACGTCAGCATCTGTATGCCCAGTCAGCCAACCATGTGTCACCTCCAGAAGCTGCCAATTGTGTTTGCGATGTAAAATTTATGGCCGTACAACCTGTACAGTCAGCTACCACGTGGCATTGTACATACTATACAATCGACATTTTTTTACCTGTTTGGAAAAACGAACATATCGCCATAACTTGAGCATACGACGTTTGTTCGAGCCCGTTCAAGTTGTGTTGGGTTTGTATCAACGAGGCCTACACACATGTCCATTTTGAATCCATTCTGAGAACTTTGATTTTTAGGCCTTTTTTAGCCCCATCAAGCTCCTGGATCCGATTTTGGATCACACCTCCCCACTAAAGGACCTTTTAGTCCCCAAAAGGTTATTGACCATTCATCAAGCTCGGGATAGGCCACCCAACTTGATTTTTGTCTCTGAACTTTGTCCTATGCACTTGTCTCATCAAGATCAACTATAACACAATCATGACAACTGACAACATATTGTTAGCCATTTATACCTTGTCACATCTTACTGAAGCCACTATCATCCATGTAGACAACATTACTAATTATAGCATCAAAAATATGACTGCAAAGGAGTTGATATTTGTAATATTTGCACGACATTAGCTTATCTTGAAGCAAACTTTGATTGATTTTCCATTCTACAATCATCTTTTGTTCTTGCTTAAGATTGATTACTTTATTTGAAACAATTATAGGTGTGTTGCTTGCTTGAGCCACCTTTCTAAATTGTTCCATAGTTGGAAGAGATTTATTTGCCTTTACATGATGAGCATGAACCACATATTCTTGACCTACTTTGGTTAAATGATATTGATTCTTTTCCCTGTAGAAGATTGCTTTACAATCATATAAGTATGGACTACCTAAGATCATTACACAATCACTTAGTGGCACCACATCACATGTTACCTCATCCACATACTTAGATGAAATTGCAAATTTTAATGTGCACTACTTGGTTATGTGCATTTGATGATTGTTGCTTATCCATTTAAGTGTATAGGGCTTATGATGCATCTGTGTTTTTAACCCCAATTGCTTAACCAATTCCTCATAAATTAAGTTAGATTGAGATCCACTATCTATCAATGTGTCAACCTTAGTGTGTTTCATGATGACCCTAATGTGAAACAAGTTACTTCTACAATCAATTCCTTCACCAATTTTACCTGTCATACCAACCAATGAGACCTTAGATTCATCACCTGAATCTGATCCCAAGTCTGTGGGTCGTGTTGTTGCTACAACTGTTTTCCTCCCCTTCTTTTCCTTGAACCACTTTGGTCTCTTCTCGGGATGCAATTGTTAACAACGGTCCTCATCATGCCCCTCTTTCTTGCAATGCTTGCAAGAGGGCTTCTCGTCCTTTCTCGTCACTGCATTTGACTTCTTGCCATGCCACTTCATTTTGTCCTCTTTTCTTGAAGACGATTCCCCTGATACACCAACACCTATTTTTCCTGCTTCAATGTATGTCGCTTGAACATAAACCTCATCAAGATTAGTTGGTCCAAACATGAATACAATATTTCAAATATGTGCAAGTAAACCTCCTATATACTTCATAAGATTTTCTTGGGTATGTAAAGGAACATCTAACATCAATGCCATTTTACGAAAGCCATCTGTGTATTCTTGCATTATTTGTCTTTTTCTTAGTTTAAGAGCTTGCCATTCAATTAACGCTTTCTCTTTATAACCCAAAGGATAGAATTGCTTTCTAACTGCAGAAATAAAAACTTGCCATGATGGAAATACATTACCCACTTGTTGCGTGCCATTTTGAAACTTTCTTTGCCACCAGATGAGTGTTGTGCCCGCAAGTCGAAGTGATGTCAACTTGATCTGAGTTGCCTCATCCTTGATTTGTTGCACACTGCAATAAACCTCCATCTGTCTGACCCAATTGTTAAGTCTCTCTGCATTAACTTCACCATCATACATGGGTAATTCAAATTTAACATCAAGTTTAAGTAAAGGCATTTCATTCTTATGCTTATGGACATGTTTCTTTACAGCGGATTTAGAACTTGAACTTGATGAAGAAGGAGAAAAAGGAGGTGATGATGGGGGTGAAGGAGGAATTTGAGGAGGATCCTCTCCTTCTTCACTTTTTCCCTTTTAAGATTCACCCAGATTCGACCGCTTCTGTTCCAAGTAATCCACATACAAAACCTTCATCATCTCCAACATAGCAAAGAAAGTTTTTTGAAACTCTTTCTCATCATGAGAAAGTCCCTCTTCCGATGCCATCTTCTCGCTTTAAGAAGTTCTCTTTCTCAATCCAATCAATGGATTCTCTTCAACAAGCTCGCCTTCACCACGAAACATCTTTTCCCTGGTTAACATGCAAAACTCAAATCTAAACGTCAGCTAGCTCTGATACCACTTGATCTGAAAAGATCTTTTACACGACTATGGTTGAGTTATTATGCATGTGTTTATTAACCAATTTAGGAAGTTGAATGAAAGAGGAAGAATTATAGAAGAAATGTGACAGACATATAAACATGTACAAATCTTAAACAAAGCATGAACAACAACAAACCATAAACACCAATGTGATAACGGAGTTCAACAATCTCACCTACGTATCTGGGCCTTTGTCTCAATGGGTGAGGCTTTCTTATTTATGTTCAAAGCTCAATAATTACATCATAGCAGTGCCAAAAGGTTACAAAATTGATCTAGTCTTTTTCTACCAGATCTCTAGAACCCAACAGAAGAAATAACACTCAAATCGGATGACCGGAGCTCCCAGAAATGGCCTGCAAAGGTGCGCTCCTCAACAGCTTCCCTGCATAAAAACGGCTTTGGCTTGACAAATATTCAGCATAAACCTGCTCTGAAAGCCCCCCCATGGCCTCAAGAAGGCTTGGTTTATATAGATATGAAGTTGGTAACCATTTCCCAACTTCCCCACAAGATCTAGCCTCAAAAAGGGCCCAATATCCCCCAATATTGGCCAAAAATCTCCAAAACAACCCTAAAAATCATTAAAAAATCATAAGATATGGTTTAAAAAACTACTTTTGGAGAAATATATGGTTTAGCCCCTCTGACCTAGGCGCATGCCCCTAAAACAAGGTCATATGAACTCATGTGGCCAAGCGCCAGCCCCTAGGGTTGCGCGATGGCCCCTCCACCCTAATACTTGGTCACATGCACTATGGTTGGATCCCCGAATCCATGGGCTAATCCCCAATCCTCCACGCCCTGCATAAACCTTGTGGACACATGCAACAAGTTCCTGAAACCGAGGGTTTTTCCCATATCCGTGCCAACAACAAAGCCCTGGGGGCATATGGTTATAACTCTGTGCCCGTAAAGATAAGGTCTCGTGGACGGTTCTATGGCATTGGCTGCATACATATGTCGGGAGCTGGGGCTAGGCCCCAACCCTTACTCTGCCTACCTATACCAATGTTTAAAATTAAATATAAGTTTAAAGACATAGATTACAGGGAACAACTGTGGGCAGGTTGGCTAGCCTAGCCCTGCCAAACCCTATCCCTGTGGGAGGTCACAAGGTCGATTCTGGTAAACTCCAATATTTTGCCAATAAACATTTAACCAACCACCGGATGCCACATGGCACCTCCTCATTCGTCGAACACCATGAAAAGTGTCAAAATCCGATTGGACCCCATATATGCCCAGTCAGCACGTCTGCCCAGTCCTTGTATGCCATGTGTCACCCAACGGGCATGCCACATCATCTGTACGAGTGTGCCACGTGTCACCCTTGCAATGGTGACACATGTCATCCCCAGATTGGTCCCCTATACATGTCCATGTCAGTGTTCGTATGCCTAATCAACCTGCCATGTGTCACCTCCAGAAGCTCCCAACTACGCCTTCCACGTCAGTCGTACGGCCTGTACAATCAACTGCCACGTGGCACTGTACAGTCAACATTTTTTTGCATGTTTGGCAAAACGAACAGATAGCCATAACTTGAGCATATGACATTTGTTTGAGCCCGTTCAAGTTGCATTGGGTTCGTATCGACGAGGCTTACGCACACGTCCATTTGAAGCCATTATGAGAACTTTGATTTTTAGGCCTTTCTTAGCCCCATCAAGCTCCTGGATCCGATTCTGGATCAGGTATGGTCAATATGAGTGTGTTTAGAGTTCTCAGTGTATTGTTTTCTTATGCATCCATGTGTTTATGAGTCATATATGTTTCCTCTATGTGTTTTTTATAATGGTTTTGTCTTGTGTGACACTAAGAGGTGGAGATGGGAAACTATGGAAAGTGCTTCATCTTCTCCCCCATATCTCTTCATCTATGTAAATAACTTGTCGATCACTCCTCATCCATGTGTCTATTATTGCAATGTTTTCCCTCTCTCCATCCTCCAATGGTTTTCTCTAATCAAATGACATGCACCCTCATTATCCAGACAATCATATTCTATTTTAATGTTTCACTTCCATTTAATGCATGTGTTTAGGATTTTGGGAATTTTCCTTGTGTTTCCTCCATAAACTCTAAAAAATTCTTGAACTTCAACCATTTTCTACCATGTATCCTCTTATTATTGTTCATTATTTTAATTTTTCCTTCGTTCATGTGCCATACATATCACCTATCTTCGTAAACCTTTTACAACTAGGACATTCTATTAGGTCCAAATATGCCAACTCAGTGATCTTCACTCAATGATCATTGACCTACAATCTACCTTGTGCCCATTCTCATCATCTCAACAGTGAATCTACTTTAATGCCATTCACCAGACCTTCTACATCTATCAGGTTCTATTTGGTCCATTGATACTCCATGCCTCTCACAACTCATACTTCGTCTTATCTTGATCCAATTATTTCGCACCTATGTGGTGACCTCCAAGGGATTTTATCCCTAATGTGTCATGTTATCACAAGATCTAGAACCTACGTGCAAAGCCTTTCACAAGATGCAAGAAAATTGTAACTTTGGAAGTACTTGCGACTATCACCTTAACAATTACTTCCCTCATTCTAGTGAATGATGAAATCCAACACAAGGGAGGCTTCCCTAGCAACCTCAAGGGATCCTATAGCAAGACAAAGTCAATTCCACGACCTCCTATATTGGTCACTCAATCATACCACCACTAAGTTAATGTTGTCAAGGCAAGAATAAGGTGGTTTAATGAACTAGTTTCCAGATTTGCATGTATGAAGTATATAGGACAACAAATGATATTTAGTAAGTCAAAACAAGTCAAGGACATTCCCCAAACACTATAAACCAAGAAGAGAGCTATACTTGTTATACAAATTGAATAAAGACAATAAACTTCAACAATATGTCAAGTTACAACAACAGAAAAATCACCCCTTGAAATAGGTTAATCATGCAATAGACTAGGGTTGAAAATGCAAGTTAAAACTAGGGTTTAGTAACAATCACTTGCTAAAATGTAAATGGCACACAACAACCCTAAAACATCTGAGAAKTCAAGCCCTAGAAGGCTAAAAATTATAATATCAATGTAGTAAGTGATGTCAAGGTGTATCCCAAGGTGAAAGATGCCAATAATCTGAGACATTGAACTAGAATATGGCTGGAAATTGAAGGAAGATTGCAACAAACCCTAATCTAACCATAAAGCAATAGAGGAGGGGATAAATTAGGGTTTACAACTTGGAGGAAGGGAAAAAGACTAGTGTCATTTTATCCTCTTGGTCATATGGAGTCAAACAATGCTCTTTCTTGGAGGTAGAAGGTGAAAGAAAGACTTAAGAATAAGACCCTAGGGTAGTCCACTACAAACCCTAGGTATATGTCCTTTAGAAAGGAAAATTAAGGTAGTCTGCTACAAAGCCTAAGGAGTCGTCCTATGTCTTCTATCAACCTCCAAAGATGAGATCAACATGGACTTCATGTAAAACCATAGAACATTATCCTACAAGAACACAACTAGGGTAGTCCACTACAAACCCTAGAAATATCCTTGTGTCCTTTAACAAGATTCTACAAAATGATTAACGAGGGAAGGTAGTCCACTACAAACCTTCCTAGGGTTTTAAGACAAGGTTTATTCAAGAGAAATACAAGATAAAATGCAATATCACCACTTTGATTAAACATTCACTTAATACATCCAACAAATAAACCGACATAGACTTAAGAAGAGCACTTACTAGATAAATAAATGATCACCATGAAACCCTAGGCATGAAATCATCCATCAAAACTTGAAAGCATCCAAAAGATCATCTCCAAGCTAAGGTGCATAAGTCATCCATAGTGAAAGAGAAGAAAGAAGAGACAAGTAGAAGTGATTCTCCACAAGTCGTGTTATGATTTACAATGAGGTAGCACACCCTCTATATATATGAGGAAACCAAGCGGTATACCCCTCTAGGAAGCCCCTAATGTTATAGCAAGATTTGCCTCACCCTATGCAAAATTGCTTAGAGGGCCTTTTTCCATTTCCCTATGCTGACTTTAAATCCCTTTTTTCAGTTCCCATAGCTAAAAATTGTATTTTTCCACATATATGCGCCCTAACAGCTATATAGCATGTGTATATGCAGGTTGCACCATTACAACCCGCGTACATCGAATTTTGTGCCCAAAATTAAAAAATGGTGTTAGGTTTCCATGTCGCGCCACGAGATCCATGATCCTTGACCTTCCATATACTGGAAACGTTCTGACTCGGCCCTTTAGTTCCATTTGAAGGCTATAAATGGGCCATATCCAAGCTGTGGAAAAGAGGAGAAGAATTCAACTTTGAGAGAAAAGTTACTCTGGAGAAATTATTCACTTCATATTGAGTCTGCATCCCTTTGTCCTTTTAAGTCTTAACACATTGTTCAGCCCCCAAGTTCTTCCCTATGTGATGGATAACCTCATTGTCTCTCGTATATGAGCTTGCCTTTGGTGGAGGATTGAAGTGATGGAGGCCCAGCTGGAAGGGACTTAGTTTCTCGGTTCTGAAACTACCGATACGGAAGTTTGTCATTCATACACTTCTGTTGATCACATTTTAATAGAAATACTCTTTTCTCGCCCAATTAGTGTCTTGCAAATATATGAATTGTTATTCCATGGGCGTATTTGTTATGAATATTGATGGATTATGCCATTATATGTACTAACTTTATATATTATCACCATATGCTTGTGTATATTGGTTATTGAGGACAAGTTGCAGGTGTGTTGAATTGAGTCAAGTGCTCAACAGTGGACTTCATTGAACGTCTGGACGAGATAGGCTCTTTATCTTATCTTGTTAGCATATTTGTTTATATAGCATACTTGAGATTAGAGTTGATTTCTGCAGTCATTTCCGTCTGTTGTGGTTTACCCCATGCCATAGAGTGATTTTCCTCGTAACAGAATTGGCGACCATACTGGGGAGGGAATCTTCTTTTCGGGGTTTTGGAGTGTTTTTATCCTTTGATTGCTCTCGTTATCTTGAGTTTCTTATCCTTTGATTGCTTGACAACCTCTGTTCATTTTGAGTCTGAGTTTCTTGGCCTTATCCTTAACCTGGTAGTGTTTCAATACATATACGTGGTTTTTTCCTGACAGTCGCGTACATACGCGGGTTGTCGTTCTGTAGGAAGCGTATATACGCGGTTTTCTTCTGAACAGTCACGTACATCATCCTTGTTTGATTGATTTATGAGTTTGATGTTTGTTGGGTAAGTGTTGATGGTTGTTGAGTCTTCTTAGGTCTCTGTCATGATTGTTAAGTGCTTACAAAGTGATAGGAAACCTTTCTTTGGTTGAATTTTCGAGCGGTTTTTCTTTCTCATCATCTTTTTCATTGGTTGTCCTTGTATCTTGGGTGGGTTGTTTGCTTCTTGATATTCTACTTGGTTTGCCTTTGTTTACATACAGTAGGATCTTTATATCAAGTTGTTGTTCAGCCCTTGCATTTTCATTCTTTTATATTGAAAATACAAAAAATATACATTTTGCATTGTTGGCATTTGATCTTTTGGGTTTTTATCGTTGATCTTAGTACATGAATAGAAATATTTCATCTTATTTGAAATAGCAGAATTAAATTGAAAATTGCATTTTGAAAGGCTTATCATTTATTAGGAATTGGAGTTAAGACTTTGCATTTTATTCATATTCATTTATTTTACTTGCTGAGTCATAACATCATCAGTTTCACGACCACGCCTTTTTGAGTAAGTAAGGCCACTAAAAGTAATGTTGATAAATTTAAAACTGATTAGAAATGATTTTATTTTTTAGGGTGGACAAACTAGCTTAGGATTTAGAGCCTTGGAATAGGATTTTGTGAGTAAACTTCTCCAAGGCTATTAAATTCAACATATGTCTCTGACTAAGGGAGTGGTGAAATCCATTGTATAATTGGTGATGCCAAGAGGCTCCGCTTACACCGAAGTTATGCACGAGGTTGCATGAAGTTGGTTGAAGGGATATCCCCCCAATACCTTCTTAGCATCATAGATATTTCTGGGGATCTATTCGTGTATGGGGGTCTTGCTAGTACCTTTACCTCTATGAGAGGTGGTGCTTTCGAGATTTCGGGCTTTGTTACCCTATCCATATAATAGACCTAACTTATGATTGTTCGCCTACGCATCAGTTATATCATGGTGGCTTAGTTGCTTGACATAGGTACCAAATAGGTTACTTGCAGGGGTTATTCTGCAGGTACCCTGGGTCAGATAAGGGTCGGACAACACACAACCTTTATGGAGGATTACCTCTCCGGGGGGATCTGACTGACTAGTTGTTAAGCCCATGAGGGCCCTTATAACTGATTTTGATACCTCTGATCTTTTGCATGGAGTCTCATTCCCCTCTTGGGAAAGGCATACCTACTTTAAGGAGGGACGCCCCTTTCATCCACTTTATCCTGTTTGTGTGCATATTGAACTTTTGCTTATTTTGGTGTGCTCTTTGATTACTAGTTGGCCTTAGGATTTGTTTTTATATCTCAAGTCTTGAGTCATTGTGGATCCAGACCAACTTCCCTACATGTCTCGTTGTTTGTTAATATTACCACCGTATCTTGAGTCTTTGCCTTCAAAAAGGCATAAAGTTACCAAACATGGTACACACACCTCCACCTACCGGACTTGTGATCATACAAGGATGAGTACTGAGTCGAGTCAGAAAGATACTGAGAATCCTTTGACTCCCATTCCTATTATAGTTAATAGTGTTCCTTCGACACCTTCAACCACTGTGGTTGTAGTGTCAACGATTCCCATCATCACTCCTATCCAACTTGCGGTTGCTACTCAGCCCATTGTGACGAACCCTTTTGGGTCCATTTTTGGTACATTTGGATACAATACTCAGTCCATCCCTACAGCCTCTAGCCCTTTTTCTTATGGTATGTCGAATTTCACATCGCAATTTTCATCCTCCATTCCAGTGTTTAACCCAAATATTAGTATTGGACTTGGGGGCATGGCTCCTCTGCATATTCCATTCTCATTTGGCGGTGCTCATATCTGTCAAATGATTCCTACGGTTGGAAGCCTAACTCTTTTTCACCCTGGGTCTAATCCTAGTCTTAACGCTCCTAGATGGAGTGATCAACCTAGCAGACAAGTTGTTGCTCATGTTCTGTCATTTACACCTACCTCCTCCACGTTGATTCCGACCAACATGTTTTGCATGACGAATACACCTCTATCCTCTAGATTCACACTCGGAGGAGGTCAGTTTCACACCTTGGGCAACCCCCAACCTGGAGCTACTCTGGCTGGGGGCAATTTTTACAATCCTCGTCATAACATTCCTACTGGAATGGTGCCCAACCAACCTCTTATGAATCAGTTCGGAGGGGGGTTTTACAATCCTGGACATGGCCATGGTGCATACCAAAACCCTGGATGGGCTACGATTACCCAACAACAATATTTCCTGGGAGCTTGGGGCCAAATGTCGCAACCTCGTCTCCCTTTTATGGCCACGCTCAATTTGCTAGACTTGTCTAGATTAATGCATGACCCTGTGCGTCATGACCCGACATGGCCCCTTGTCCCCACCAAGCTTCCTTTGGATATTCCAAAATTCAAAGGCAAGACTGGTGAGGATCCTGGTGATCACGTCACTACTTTTCATCTTTGGTGCTCTTCTAATTCCCTTAATGACGATTCTATTCATTTAAGATTGTTTCAACGCACCCTCACGGGATTTGCAGCGAAATGGTACATAGAGCTACAAGGGGGGATGTATGAAACTTTTAATCATATGGCTTTAGTCTTCCTCAACCACTTCCAATTGTCGGTTTGTTACGATGTTGTCATAGAAATTTTTTCTACCTTCCACCAGGACAAAGCCACCCATATCTCGGATCACATCCAAGAGTGGCGTAGACGGAAGAGGTTGATCAAGGCCTACATACCTCCAAAGTTCCTTTTGGAATGGTCCCTTAAGTCTTTACAACCTTATGATGTTTCGACATCCAGAGTTACATTTGAGGAAGAAGCACCATATGCACTGAGGTCAAGCTACAACCTAGACAAAAGCCCGAGCCTCATGCCGATGGTATTGTAGGCTCCGCAAATGTGAAATCTGCAGACTTGGTGACAAGCCAGTTGAAAGAATTGTCTCTAAGCCAGTATGTAGGAGGGCAAGCTTCATCTGCGTCCTCCACTCCCACTCAGTCGGTGGATGTACATTATGTGCAATCATAGACCAAATCGAATGGTAACCAACAACCATGAGGGAATAAAAAGAAAGGACGTGGTAACAATCGTAAGGGTGGGTGGAATAATAATAATAATAAACCCAAAGACAACGCAAATAATGAGAAGTCAAATAATAATGTTGGTGAGGGAAAGAAAGAAAGGCGAAAGGTGAAATTTATTTGTAAGCTTTGTATGGATGATCACCTTACCCACTTGTGCCCCAAACTTGCGGAAGCTGTGAGGCTTTTATCTCTACCGCCTATTGTGTTGACTAATCCTTTTCCGCATAATCAACACATGGCCTTAAGCCCCTCAAATTTTGAAAATGCAGCGAGTGGGAGTCAAAACCCATCGGTGCAAGATGATGACTGTTTATGCATCAATATGGTCAAGTCTCAGGTTAATGTAGCCACTTGGTCTCGCGATTATAGTTCTTCACAGAATGTACATGGTCTAGAGTCTCCCCTCCTCCAAAGACGCCTTTACAAATCGAAAACCAAAGCCTCTACCTTGTATTATGAAAGGATTACTCAAGCGCTCTACCCATAACCCTAATTCTAGAGCCACCCATAATTACTCTATTGTTGAGGATCTGGGTCAAACCCCTTGTTCGATGTCAGCTCTGGAGGTACTCCAGACGTGTCCTTCACAGAGGAATGCCTTGTTATATGTGTTAGGATCTCTAGACCTCTGTGGCTCTAAGGTTATCAAGTTTGATATCATGGATGTGAAGCCTCGCTTGCCTTACCATGTGGCATTACAAATCCACGTGGATTACTTAAAGTATACCATCAAATGTACTATTATTGATGAAGGCAACATGCATGATGTCCTTAAACTGTTGGAAAGTCATTGGCTCTCTGACCCTCTCTCAATATCCGACCATGTTGACTGCTTTTGATGGTCATTCTTTCCGCCCTCATGGTACTCTTCCTGCCTTCCCGGTCCAGTTAGGTGGGAAGACGGTGGAGGTGGATGTTGAGGTGGTTGATGCGCCCCTCGACTATAACTTGTTACTAGGACGTAACTGGACTTATTCTATGACTGCAATTGTATCATCCGTCTTCCATACTCTATGCTTTCCTCATGATGGGAATATTGTGAGGATCGACCAGTTGTCCTTTGCATAGGATAGCCCCAATGCATTGATTGGACCGTCGATCCCCGTGATTAACAATTCTCAGTCGATAACTGAGAATATTGGTGTCGGAATGTATTCATCCCTTATGGGTACCTTTGATTTCGTGGCACAAATTTATCATATCTATGCCATGTCCAGTAGACTTGATTCATCAATGAGGTTCATTCCTTTCCGCACTTCGTATTTTAATCATCCTTGGACCCTACCTTCCTCGACTGCGTCTTGTGAAGGTCAGTCACATACTGGAATGGCTATGCCACTCTTGACGATAGAGATAGCGTATCACATTGTTCTTGACTCTTATGTTGACCCAGATCTTGTCGCCTCCCAGACGAACGAGAAGGATCTTATTCTTAAGCCTGTATGGGCCACTTCATTGTCTTGCTCACATGACTACCTCAATGATACTTTACCCTCAAATGAAGCAATTGTAGAGGCCATGAATGGTTCTGATAGGCCATGGAATGATATGCATCATCGCTCTTATTTCCTACTAGAGCTTGCTAGAATCCAACGATGATTTTAGATCTACCTTGAGTGAGATAGTCGGTCACGTCGTAGTTCCACTTGATATGCACGACATTTATGCTGAAGAAAACATGGTGAGTATCTCTTGTATTCCTGGTAAGGTTGAAAATGTATATATCGATGCGGATTATTCGTCGGAATAAATTTTGATCTACACTGAGCTCTTTAAAGAATTTTGCGATGTATTTGTTTGGTCATATGAAGAGATGCCAGGAATCGACCCTCGAATTGTCGAACATGAGATTAAAACCTGCTCGGATGCTAAACATGTTCGACAATGACTTAGAGTTGTCAATTCTAGGAAGGCCCTTGCTATTAAGGCAGAGGTGGAGAAACTACTTGATGTTGGCTTTATCTACCTGGTTCCCTTGACTGAATGGGTATCCAATCTCACTCTTGTGAATAAGAAGCAAAGAACCATCTGTGTATGCATGGATTTTCGAGACCTAAATAAGGCTTGTCCTAAAGACAAGTTCTTGACACCCTTCATTGATCAAATTCTCGATGAGTGTGTGGGAAGCGAGGTTTTTTATTTTATGGAAAGACTTTTAGGATATAACCAAATTCATATTAAGCTCGAGGATCAACACAAAACAACATTTATTTGTCCTTGGGGTACTTTTGCATACCGGAAAATGCCTTTCGTCCTTAAAAACATCGAAGCGACCTTCCAACAAGCCATGACCTTCACGTTTCACGATATCAAGCATATAGTTGAAGCTTATCTCGATGATCCCGTTGCTCTTTCTCGCAAGAGAGTGGATCACTCTACGCACCTTCGACTAGTTTTTGAAAGATGTCGCTATTACCGCATCCGTTTGAACCCTCATAAGTGCATCTTTTGCGTTAGGTCAGGTAATCTTCTAGGATTCTTAGTCTCTGAGACTGGGATCATGGTGGATCCATTAAAGGTTGAGGCAATACTTCGAGTACCTCCCCCGCGCACTATTCGTCAGCTTCAAGGTTTACAGGGGAAAGCTAACTTTTTACGTTGGTTTATAGTAAACTATGCCAATATTACTAAGGGTTTCATGCGTCTCTTGAAGAAGGACACTCATTTTATATGGGATGAGTGAGCCCAGGAATCCTTCGATGCTCTGAAGAAAGCCTTGGTATTGATGCCTATGCTGAAGCCTCCAAACTACATTAGAGATTACTTGATTTATATCGCTGCGTTTGAAGGGACGATTGGTATGGTTTTAGTTCAGGAGGATGATGATATCTGTGAGCACGTCGTTTACTATCTTAGTCGAAACTTAGTCAGCCCTGAACTCAAGTATTCTCATGTTGAGAAGCTAGCTTTGGTTGTCATTCACGTAGTTCAACGATTACGACACTATATATTACTTTACAAAACTACCATGGTTGTTGATGTCAATCCATTTCAATACGTCCTTACTTCGAGTATCATAGGGGGGGAATATAATAAATGGATTTTCATCTTGCAAGAGTTTGATCTCGATTTTGCTTCTGCGAAATCCAAGAAATCACTAGTTTTTGCCGAGTTAATATCGGACTTCCCTCGGTTAGATGAGGATGTTATTCATGTTGATTCATTTGCGTATGAACACATTCTCCTTGTTTCTTCACCAGAACCCTGGTATGGAGATATTTTGATCTATCTTCAAACCTTGAAGTTCCCTCAACATCTTTCGAGAGATGAATGACAACGTAAATCGACGATAAAACTGTCATCCAGAGAAAATCTTATTGGCATATCATGCTTTACCCTGCGCTTTGGGCATACCAAACCTCAGTTAAGACTTCCATGGTTTTTCTCCTTTCTAGTTAGTACACGGTGTGGAATCGATCCTACCTATCGAATGAGAAATCCCTTCTCTTAGATTGGCAGTTACACTCCTACCTAACACCTCTGATCTCGAACAACGCCTCGTACACCTAAAGAGTCTAGACGAGCAGCGTCGAGATACCTCTATAATGATTGAAGCAAATAAACGACGTGTCAAGGTCCAATATCATAAATTTGTCTGTCATCGGCAGTATGTTGAGGGTGACTTGGTCCTCTTGTATGACCAAGCCAAAGAACCACTGGGGGCAGGCAAGTTCAAACCCATGTGGCACAGACCCTATAGCATGCGATGTGTTTTAGAAAAAGGAGCCTACGAATTAGAAGATTATGAAGGGAATATGTTGGTTGAGCCCAAGAATGGGCTCTCCTTGAAAAGATACTACGTTTGAGCCCCAATCTTGGGTGTAACTCTTTGTATACTAATGTATTTTAATGTATATATCTTTTCCCCTTTTCGTCTTCAACTTGCTTATCGAGTTTTCCCTTGGTTGGAAAATGTCAATGGAGTCTTCGATATACTTAGGATTCACAGACAGGGCCAGTCGTCATACACAGAACTTGGCTTCCGCCGCTTGGGTTGTTTACTCACATGAGGGTCAACTAGTGTCTTTAGGTGGCGTTTGCCTAGGGCCATCAACGAATAATGTGGCTGAATATAGCATCATTATAGAGATTTTACGTGATGTTATTTCACATGGTATTTGTTCTTTAGAATTTTTCCTGGACTCCCAGTTAGTAGTATGTTATTTGAATGGCAGTTACCGTGTGCAAGACCCTACTCTACTCCGACAATTTCTATGGGTACGACTTTTGGAACGACATTTTGATTTCATTACTTATCATCACATACCTAGAAGTTCTAATTATGTATCCGATGCATACACTAATTATGTTTTAGATTGGAATTTGTCACATAACTAAATCAAAGAAAACAAATTCACCAATGTACACATTGTAATATAAGTAAAGTCGAAGACCAATGCTTTTTATATTTCATCTCTCCAAAAAATATGGTGTTATATTACAAAATTGGGGCCCACACCCTCAAAATACATATACAGTCAATCAATACAATAACCATGACATCTACGCCTGTGGCATCGGATGTGTGTCATGATAGCATAGTATGGCATTTGCGAGACGCCAGAAGAGTCGCACCCAAGCACAAGGCACACCTACCACATGTCGCTGCATCGCCTCCGACAGATCCTCTGTCTGAACCATGGGAATTATTTGCACCAAACGAGATAGGTTTCCCTGCATGTTTTGAAGCACTCTCTCAGCGTCTCCTCGTGCTGGCTCATCCCCCCGGTGCCTCTATCGGTGTCGTGGAATTCTGTATGGACGTCATGGATCCACATCTGTGTAACATATGTGTTTTAATTAATACTTGACATCATCCAAAACTATTTTTGTTTTCTTCTACAAAAATACAAAAAAATGAAATATTCAAAAAACTTTTGCATACCAATGTCTCCGTAGGCGGAACCTGGTGGTAATGGCATGTTCAGATCTCTTCTGAAGTCGAGCCCTGCATATGGGTAGTCCTCCAGAGCTATCACCTATCGACGCCACGAGAAGAAAAACTCGTCATTGCAGGGTATTGGTACCCTACCACCCCCCAATCGCCTCATCACCTCGGTCCACCATACCATGGCTGGATCACGAAGTCCATGCGAAACAATCTCGACTCTAGGGCCCAATCATAGAACCCGCTCAAAGAAAAAACTACATAGGATAAATGCGAACCTGAAGTTCCTCTTTCTACCATGTTTGCAGTCTGTTAGCTGACTCTTTATGTTGGCCAACAATGAGGTGCACCATTCATAAACTGTGGGTCG